>JAYMSP010003076.1:0-21227 GCA_036897095.1 Plantago elongata
TGGACGAATAACACCACTAGACGAACGATCACTCGATGAATGCATAACTTAACTAGACACTATAAACTGTAAAAATCTGAAATAAGAGGCCAATATGGGCTCTTTTTTGTGTTTGAATAGCACCACATCTCCCTTCCAAGGGCTATTTTTTTGAAAATAACGGTAACTAAATTAATTACGAGTAAGTACCAAATAAACCAAATCAATTACATCCAAGTCTCATGTGATCCTCACGTGGACTTAAGGTTGTTTGACCAAATACAAAATCTGAAATTCAAACAAAAACATAAATAACTCTTCCGGACTTAAATTCGCTGATAAGTCGAATTCGTAGACCTGGATGTAATTGATTTTTATCAACTAGAACTTATATGTAATTGCTGATCGGGTGTAGCCATCTGCAGGCAACAACGGGACAGGACAGCTGGACAGAAGAGTGTCTAGAGATGCAAAACGGTTAGACCAATGGCCACTGGCAACCAAACCACATTAATAATCATATGATTCACATCACCAATATGTAGTATGTACTATTACAGTTCAATCGCATACCCCTAGAAATTCACCAGCGAGACATGGTCATATATAATGAGCAACGTTTGTTCAGTGCAAGGCATTGATTGTAATGGACCAGGGTCAGGACTTGGGGTAAACAAATCCGAGACTAAAGAATGTAGTTTGCATTATATGAGGATGCGAGCCAAAGCCATACAACAACAGGATCATGCATTTGACTACTCCGGAGAAAACTAACTGATTTTTGTACATGCGTTCTCCTAGTCACTAATTAGTTAAAGATCAGTACCAAAACTCATCAAAACATCCTATCGTCTACCAGGAACCGGTCTGGTCAGTGCTCCTATAAAGTAATTATGAGTTTCTGGCAGAACACGTTGGATCAGCTGAGGAAACCTGTGAATCAGAGATACAATCAATTAAGACACTAAGGGTGTCAATAATATAATGATAGAGAGAGAGGTGCACATACCATGGCATGTTAGACAACATCTCAAACTTATCCAGGATGTAAAGAATACAGGAATGCCTCAAGGACAGAGCATTAAAAGCCTCTGATAACTCGTACATCAGCGACACATTCTCCGCAGATATATCCTTGAAAAAATCAGGAATATTTAGCAACGGCACAAAATAAATGCTGCAGGAAACTAAAACTGTGCCGGCTACAGTTAAGACTTACCTGTGCAATCGCATATTCGCATAGACGTTTTAGACCCTCCAATAGATACTGATCAGCAGCCCTTAGAAGGTCCTGGGCAATCTCTGGGTTTACATCAACTGATCCAGTGTAGATATACCTGAAATTGAGAAAGTTCTCAAATTAATTGACACCTCACACAATAAAATTTAGCATAAAACCAAATACGAAATCATGAAATGTTGCTATATTTCAGATATGCACCTCATCATTAATTCAAAAACCTCCCACCTAATGTTAGGAATCTCAACGTCTTTAGCATCTCTCTCCTGCAACACATTCCAATGAGAATTTCATAAGATGAAGATAAACATTTAATACAAAGTTATATTTCTGATATGCACTGCTTTATTAATGGGAAACCTCCCACCTAATATTAGGAATCACTTAAAAGCTTTTAAATCTTGGGCCTCAACAGATACAATGTTCCCTCAACCCTTTTTCCCCAACATTAACTTTAAGGTTGCTTTGTAACAAGATAAACATAAATACACGGTTGGACCCCTTAAGCAACATAAAATGTAGACATAAATACACGGTTGTAACTTTAAGGTTTCATCCATTCCTAACATCTTATCATAACAGCTCCTTGATAATATACAAACAAGAAAAGCAAACTTGAATCCCTTAAGCAACATAAAATGTAGACGATAAACTGGAAACGGATGTACAAGGAAAAACTACAAACTATAAAAATCTGAGAAGGTTCCAAACTACATGGCTGAAGTTGGTAGCAATTTAACTGGCAAAGTTTTGAACAGCTCACAAGGTAGGCAAATCTATTGGAATTCATCATGGATGCAAAATGCCCAACAAGATTAACAGTTTTAAACATCTCATAGACCCATGGCTGTGATTCACAAGAGAGAATGTGCACGCACCCGATAACCACCATCGAACATGGCACGAAATGCATCTGAAGATGCAAGCAGACAAATTCTGTGCGCGTAGAATCTTCTACCTGATTTAGACAAGTAAAACAAGATTAACGTAAACAAAGGCTGACTTTGATGGATATGGTATTAAAAAGGACTCTAGCAAAGTACTAGGTTTCCACCTTCAACTAGAAAGTGAACGTCAGATAGTGTGTCATTATTTACGTACTGCTCGCCTAAATACACCTGAAGAGAAAGGCAAAAGGTTACCTTCAAATATATTTGACATGACACAAAGTCACAACCAACAGTGACATATGGTTTCCTGCAGTGAGACTACATTGTTCGACTGGCTACAAAAGGATATGGGAAAGTGCACCTGAGGTACCGGAGAAGGAGGAGCGGCATCCATTGGAGAAATAGAGCTTGTTTTGCTGGCCAATCGGCACAAAGCGATCGAGCTTTCTTTCTGGTACTTGTGATTGGTTGATTCCAGGAGTTCCAATAGCACAGCGAGACCTGCCATTCAAAAAAGTACCAGTGAGGATTAGAACTCCCATGGATGGAGAACGTCCAGCATATACAGATACGATGCGGACATTATAAAGGAGATACTAATAAATTGTGTACCATTATTATCAATAAAAATGGTTTTCAGGTCATCTGGAGAACAAAGATGTGCTAGAGCCAAAGCTACTCGTCTTTGTACAGTTTTGTCTCCAACACGCATCATGTACAATAGATGACTTAAAACCTGGAAAGACAAGAGTATTGAAGAGATTACAGCACATTTTAACAGAGCTCACTAGTGCTTCAATTATTTTTGCTTCGAATTATTTACAAAGTCTAGTTCTCCATGGACTTTAGTGATCAAGCACTTCTCATATATTAAACACTTAAAATGCAACTCACCCGCCCTTGAATCTTCTCTTCAAGTCTTTTAAGTGTCTTGGCTACACAATCTCTAGTTGGCTGCATGAAAAAGAAAAACTGGATTATGAAATCATATTCAAAACAAGTAGCCATGCACCATAATACATTAGTGAATTGTTTCTGGCTCTCAAAGAATTCAGATCATACTTGGACAATAAATTCTCCATCCTGAAGTTTCTGAACACCGCCAACCCTGATTAGATCGGCAACATTGTCCTGCAGGAAAAGTTATCGCTAAGTAGAAATATAGCAACGAGTTACAGGGTGAACCAATAATATCATTCTTGAATACCTCATTATCTGCAAGACCATAAAGAGCAAATGCAGCATTATGCTGCAATGATCCATTTTTGGATTCAAGAAGCTTTAGCAAAGGCACAATTCCACCACTGTGAGCAATACCAGCTTGATTGTGAGCATCCTGCATACACATAAATTGTGTTCACACAGGCGACACATACACCCCCCCCCCCCACCTTCCCCCCTCAACCCATGCACATGCCCTTTCTAGACGAAGAAAGTAGAGAGAAGATGAAAAAGATTTTGACGTGTCGCCCCCGGGCCTGCTGCCCCCCCCCCCCCCTCTTGCCCAAAAATGAAAAGGAAAAAAGAAAGTACAGCATGCAAAATAGTAGGAACCTAATTTGATAATAAAATTTACCTGCGCCAACCTCCCCAGGGCAAATGCTGACATTTCTTTCAGTTGAGCATCTGTTGAGTGGAGCATCTCTATGAGTGGCGGTACAGCACCTCTTTGAACAATGTGCACCTGATATAAAAGTTTTAACCAATTTCTTTCAGTTGAGCATCTTGTTTTCTACATTTCATACAATTTATCAGTCGGTATGGAGAATTATGTTCTATCAACCTTACAGTCCGAATCTGTCGCAGCAAATTGTCCTAGTAGCAAAGCAGCTTCTCTTTGGCTCTCAGTGCAACATGAGCTGTGAGAATGAGATTTTAGATGAATTAATTAAACCAGGAAGATAATAAGCAGTCCACTAAATAAGCTCTTAAATAAATCTATTAGTAACACTGCACGTGGTAAAATAATGATATGTCAAGGTATTATCTTGATAAAGTTGTAACTTGTAAATTAGTGGATAAATTAGGGGAGAATGAAAATATGAAAATCCCATATTTCCTAAATAGGAGATCAAATGTTACTAAACGATGGCCAAATATGGAAAAACAAGGTCTTACTAATGAAATGCAAGGAATACTCACATCTGATAAAGCACATAAATGAAATAAGTAAATTAAAGAATCAACATAGCAACAAGCAAATAATTTTTTAACACTAATAAAAGCTTCATCACTGCACAAACAATACATCACACGAGGAAATGGTCATGTTTAAGAGAAACAAGACACGGCACAATAACGCAGCGCAAGTTATAATTTTCAGTTCAGATGAATTGACTCATTTGATTGCTTGGAGTGTTGACTGCATCAAATTGATACTAATCAATTCCCCCATAACCCAAAAGTGAAACATAGGCATCTAGCTTTTACTTTTAAAAAAACATGGCAACCTCCGAAATCAACTTTATGTAGAGTAAATAAAAACTTTAATTAATAGCACTGTGTGGAAGTTCTACAACAGCCTTTCCAGTTTGACCATAACGAAAGGAGCTACTCTGAAACAGGTTACAAGACAGAGAATTGTCGGAACAAACGGACAACTTAGCATTTTCAAAGGCCTATTTTGGGTTGTGACTTGAGAATGCCAATGAATGGAAGCTGTGCTGGGAAATAAATAAATAAATAATTACAGAAGGATTAATGGGCATAAAAAAACATGGCTAGGTTAAAGAAATTAGCCATGTTGATCAAGGTAAGTTTGTTACTCAACTTTCAGGAAACACAAAATACAAGTTTCACTTGAAAATGAGTTACATGAATAGTTAACACTTAACATTAATTTGTAGCAATCTAAGATGCCAAACATGCACTCGAGCATACCTGAGTAATCCAATTACAGGCTGAAGAGCTCCTGCAGATAGAACGTCTTTCTTTATGTGAGGAGATGAGTGCACAAGATTTCCAATAACACCAACCTGGGAATTGCAGTCCTCAGTATCAACAGGAATCCAGTAATTTTGATCTTATAATATTACTTCTTTGAGTATAGTGTAAAAGAAAAATGCAGTCACGAACCGCCTCATAATGAATGGCAGCATCCTCTGATCGCAGCATCAGAATAAGAATAGGCAAGGCATTGCACTCCACGATCTGAAATCAGTTGGCATTTTAATATATATCACAATTTGGAAAAACTGAATCCTGCAGAAGTCATTGGATTGGGGTCATACTTGGTTTTTGTTCTCATCATTCTTAAAAGCAAGGGTGCGAAGGGATCCAGCAGCTGCTCTCTGCACCTTTGGGTCTGCAAATTCAAGTAACTGAACAAGAGGAGGAATTCCACCTTCGACCCTAAAGCATGAAATAACACATCCAAATCAGGTCATGAACAGATGAAAGTAATAATGTTTGATAGACGTCACTAACCTGACGAGGGTTTTAATGCTGCTGTTTTCATGAGCAAGATTAGTGATTGCATCCGCCACTCTCCTTAGAACACCGGTCACAGCCCGCGAACTTTCACTGTCTTTATGCATCTTTAGCAAATCCACAAGAAGGGGTAGGGCTCCAGCATCGACAATAAGCTGTTGATGTTCCGGCTGTAAAATACACGATGATAGTTTAACAAGCTAGAAATTAAGCAAGGCTTTGATTACGGTATGTGAGTTATATGTTTACTGACACGTACACATCAATTACGTGTAGACAGCAATTACGTTATGACATCTCCAAAAATGTAAATCATATTAACAAAATATTTAGAAACATTACAATATTACATTAAAGAGAAAATATGCCATGATTAGGATTGCCATTATATCTTCCGTGCATAATGAGTAGAATAAGGTTGACTGATCTATCACACAAAAACATGCTCATAAATACAAACAGTAAGTATTGAACATAGATTTGGAATATTACAGTATTCCATTAAATGGGAAAATGTAGCATCCTTAAACACGACATCAACATGTATCGCCCTCTGAACTAAATATACTCTCAATAAAATAATTGATGAATAGCAAGATCGTATTAGAAAATACAAACATTTTGGTCTAAGAGATGAATATTGCTTTAATGTGATTGTTACAGAGATCTTTAAATGACATAAATTATCATTTTCTAGTGTGTTAGTATTAATTTGCATAGGCGCGAAAGTGCGACTAAGCTAGTTCCCAACCATGATCATGAACATATAGCATAATAACATAACTACAAGCATAATCTCAAGCTAGCTCACGGAGAAGAAAAAGAAAACATAAGTCAAATCTCATCTAATGCATTTACTTTAATGGCAAGGAGTCCAAGGGTAAATGCTGCACCCTTCTCCACTTCATGCTGAAGAATCCCTGGAGCACTGTCGCCCTCCCTCGATGGCAACGGAGGTTCCAGGTGCTTAACAAGAGTTGGAACAGCCGCACAATCCACAATCACATTCACCATATCCTCTGAAACCACACAACAAAACCAAATCAATCCACCAACAGCTCAATCAGGCATAAATTAATATAAACAAACAACAAATTAGCATTTCCAAATGAATCATCTTCAACGGCCAATTAATACATCAATGATCAAAAGTTTCAAAACCTATTTCATTTCCAACACACAGAGACTTACAAAAACAACTAACCACAAAATTAACCAAAACAAAACTCAATCCGGCACAAATTAGCATCTCCAAATGATTCAATCTCCCTCATACAATCAATTCCTCACCGATCAACACCACACTCATATAACAGCACATGCAGGCTCACGAAAACAACCATAACATCAAATTAAAACGAAAATCACCACACAAAACTCAATCCGGCACAAATTAGCATTTACAAACGATTTCACCTCTAATTCCTCACCGATCAAAACAAACAATCATATTCCATCACATGCAAACTCACAAAAACAACGATAACCACACGAAACATCAAATCAAACGAAAAATCAACCACTAAACATCCAATTTCCATCTCCTAACAATTTCCAGTACCGTTTTTTGCTAGCTCAGATAGGACATGGATGGCGCTTTTGGCAGAGGCACGATCGTGGTCGGAGGCGGTGTAAGAAGCCTCAAGGATCTCCACTTGAGCACGCACTTCGACGACGAGATCCGCGTGCGAATCGAGCGGCGATCCGATCCTGTCGATATCGTGGCTGAGGTCCTCCTCCAGCTTCCGCTTCAAGCTCCGCCGCGTGGAGAGCGCCGATGTGGTCGATCGGAGACGGCGGCCGGAGGTCTTGCTCTGCTTCTCCATTGGATTCTAGAGAGAGAAGGTGGAGATGAGGAGGAGAGAGAAACGGAAAGGGAAATGAGAAATGATTTTTTAAGTGCGTGAAGGGTAGTTTGGGAAATGGCGTAACAAATGGGGTTTTGTTTGGAGAAATGTCGGGAGAAAGCTAATAGAATATGCTGGACTCTGGATTTTTATTATATAAATATGTGAGACGAGGCGGTAAGGTTTTGGAGCAACACCCGCCTGTTTAAAAAATTTAAACATGATCTCCCGCGTTTATTTTGCTTGATTGTGCCATTATGTTATTTAGGTTTTCGCTAATGATCTGATATGTTTTGATTATAAAAATTAAATCGTCTTCACTTTTAACTTTCTTTATTTGATGCTCCATTCCAGAATTTCGTACAAATTTTTTATTCTTACGTTATCCATCTTATTCATACTTTATCAATCATCATCCACCCATCACTATCTATAAAGTTTTTGATAAAGCTGAGATGGTGGTAAAAATTAGCATCGCTACAATAGTTTAAGTGTAACATGTTGATGCAAATAGAAGTGTTAAAGGATGAATAAGCATGTAGTGTTTTAGAGATTATAAGAGTTTGCTGTCATGGTTGTTTTTTCAAATGGTTGGGTCACATGATGAATGATTTTTCGAAATAGTTCGTTAAACTGTAACTTGTAAGGTACATTGAGTTATAATTTTATATGTTTTTACTAACATTATCTATCTGGGTTTTATACGAGTTGGACCGGTTAATGTGATTTTTATTGAATTGATGCACGTTATAATCATGATGGTAGCCTTAAATACATATTTATTTTATTTGCTCTTATTGGTTTTCAACATTCGAATAACTAATTGATCCATTTATATGTGTTCTTTTATGAGATTTTTCATTTCATTTTTACTTGATGACGTTGGCGTTGTTAATTTTTTTTGCAATTTGCTACATGATTGTGTTGCATATTACCATATCTGCCTTGTGAAATGATACTTGTGATCAGGAATATCATGTCCATCATAGATAACTTCACACGATAGTATTTGTGCCAATTTCATGTCAAAATACGGAAAGTTGACATATTGTGTATTTTTAGTGGTAAATTTGTAATTTATTATAAAGGTGGTACTTTTAATTATGTGTTATGTGTGGGAAAAATATATTATTTTTCTTAATGTGTGAAGTTTTTATGGGATACTGAAAAATGTAAAATGTGTCATAAAAATTCAAGATATAACAATTTCTAGCACCTAAATGTATCTGGACTAAATTTGCTTTCCTTCATGTTGCCTAACTAAACATTTTAGATGTGTAAGGTAGGTGTTTTTGGTCCAGTAAATGATATTGAGCCCAGCCCTTTATTTGCATTGAGGTAATGGATGTAGTTGGGGAAACTTGAACTTGCCATATGTGCTCAAAATGTTAGTCTAGCTCTACTTAATGCTTATTGGGCTTTGCCATCAGACGAGAAAGAGGACAAATAATGGGCTACAACTTGTTTGTCAAATGTGCAATCACTTGTTTGTTGATTTCCCAACTTTCATTACAAAATCAAATCAAACCAGTATCCTAACAATTAAGCACCATTATGTTACCATCCAACTTGTTGGTCCTCATAATATCACAAATTATTTGTGAGATGATTATGCAAAATTGCAAATGACATAAAAGTTGTATAACCTTCAATACATTTTAAACGACCCAAATTAATAGTCCCCACAAACAAGCATGGAAGTAGAGCATGAATGCTTTCCCATAAATGTAAAGGAAATACCAATTTTTTGTTTTCTGTAAAGGAAATAGCATTACTATACACATTTGGAGGGGAAACATATTAGTATAAATCATGAGCTACTAGCTTTGTTTAACAAAACTTGTTAATCGACTAGCCTCTGACCGATAAGGTGTTTGATTTTTGTAAAATTATTATTAATTAGTTGATAACCTAGTTGATCAGTTAAATATGTCTATGTAAAATAATCAATTAACTTATGTTTCTTCATAAATTTATATTGCATGCTTATCATATCAGTCGGATTAACAATTACAAATCATGTGTTCGTAAAGAATCTTACTTTAAAAATTAAGTTTATCATCGAGTTGGTAAACTAGTGCTAGACACCTCGTTTGTCAGATCAAGCCAAATAGTGGTAGGATCCATGAGCTCGCTCCGGACTAAAGAACGTTGTTGACACCTTTGACCTGGTGGGAAACGTTAGCCTCCAAGTATAAAAGCGTTTCCCGTGTTTCATTCGAGACCAAATGATCTTTTTCTTCCTGATTCAAGCACTCCTTTACGCTAATCCCTCTACCATAATATCATCGTGCTATAATATGAAGTATATAAAGCCGTATTCAGGTTGATTAAAAGTAAAGATCATGCAGAAAAAAATCCAATAATTCGAAGGTACGTAACCATCAATGCAGAGAACAATATACATACCCTACATACCTGCGCGTTCGTGTGATGCACTGTGTGTGCACCACAAACAATAGTGCTTTACTCGGTACGGTTGTGGAGATGTTGTTTTCATACATGTTTGTGTCGGCAATGTATAAAAGCTTCACCTGTTTGTCGATGAATTATCTTTTGGTTACTTTCACCATTCCAACCAATAGGAAACGTGCATTTTATCACCAATTTGTGCATGCACTCTATTCTGCAATTTAATTAACTTGCACTATGCTTTCCGATGGCCATTCTTATAATGAAACTTCACTGTGGTCCTTGGAAGTGATGCTGGAGCCCCCAAATTGGAATGGACGGTGTAATTTCATCTCGCTTAATTATAAAGATGGTGTAATTTCATCTCACCTAGTTAATTACAAGTTGGGAGGATTTCAAAATCTAGGCGCTTTCGAGTATAAATTTTATACCGGTAGAGATGGTATAGGTCGATATGATATCAGGATTGAATTTCATTTAATCTAAAGGATTGAATTTCATTTAATCTAAAAGATTAAATTTATTAAAATGTACGCAAGTTGATGCTTTTTCATAAATTCACAAAATTTCTGTTAATGAATTCTTACTGAAATATGACGAGGGTAAAATTAAATTATGCGCATACAAATATTTCAAGTTCATACCACTATAAAACTTTTAATATCTTATCATTTATATTAACTTTTCAATTAAAAATGAACATTGTAGTAATTCTCGTCAGCTTCCTTGAGAGTCTATATCATGAACCTGGAATTCTGGAGACGATTGGCTAGTTAGCCCTACTTCATCCAATCAAAGGTTTTTTTTCTTTTTATACGAGAAATGTGACTCGAATTCCCGATTTACAGATTAGAGGAAAAACGACTTATCAACTAAGTTACTATTAATTATTTAATAATTAAAAATGAGTTGGATTCAAATGATCAATTTAATTCAGCTCTAAATCAAGTACACGCAATAACCCTCTTAATTGAACCCTTTTAATTGAATTTATACTAACATATAATAATTTAGAATTAGACCTGCAACGTCCAAACCACATTATAGTATATGCTATAAACTGCTTCAAGTACTCTTGATGCTCCCTTCTCAAGCATTTTGGGCAGGTCAATGCCACATGTTAAATTGATTCCTCGAGGCTTTGTTTTTGTCACATAATGCGGCCATTTTATTAAGTATAGAGTTAATCTGCATATGCATGTGAATTGAAGTTTTTACCAATCTCCGACTACTGCATGGCCCCATCACCCATGTAACATGTGCGGTGTTTTGACCCTCAACCTCGACAAGTAAAGAGTTTGGATCGTTTGTTATAGAGTTAAAGTCACAAAAAATATATTAAATTTTTAGAATTAAGATTATAAATAAAAAATTAATTCAATTTCACCTTCTATTCTAAAAGAAAATCATAATCATCTCCATATTCTATGGTCTTTATAATTTTACTTTTCGAACTAATTAAAAATTCTAGATCAATCAACTTATATGATAATTAATTAAATAATTAACTTTAATAAAATCAATTACATCGGTTCTTTACCCATTCTATAGAAGTAACCAGTAAAATTTTAATTGTACATCACGTACACATTTTCTACCGAACAACTTATTTTCTTATTAGTCCTCGATCGTAATTCTTATTAAGTCAATAATTGTTCATAGTTTATATCTGAGGGTGTAGGTACTTATTCGAGGTAAATCTAGTTAGAAAACGACAAAATCTGTTCGCCCTTGACGACGTTAAATCCCATATTCCAAAGTCCGAACCAGTCAGCATGGCACTAACTGATATAGACATAACCTGCAAATAGTAATTAAATTATTGGTCCATAACTGAATCTCACCGGAACATAATTATATAAAATATAAAAATGTGACCACGAACAACAGTTCAGCTTATAATACGATTCACCCTTTAACCGAAGTAAAATAAAAATGTAATTCTATCTTTGATCGGAATGAGATTAACTAAACATGAAATTCAAAACTAATATAAATGTGCTCTAATTCACAAATTTTTATTTTTATTTCAAATCAATAGAATAAATTAAGGTGAAATATCTTATGAATTTTCATTACGGTGAGATTCAGATTTTGGGAGTATTTTCTAATCTAATAACCATACGTACATTGATCAAGGAATTATGGTGCGCCGCTAGCGCATGTGTTACAAGTGTAATCCCATGAAACAACATCGAACAAGGCATCTTCCTGCCCATATAGTCTTTTATACTACTAGTACTATTGATTTTGTCCGAATTCCAAACATAGGATTCACAAAAAAATTAGTTATATTATTCTCATTTATTTTAGTGTACGTTACACCAATCTCAAAAAATCCACTGCACAGAATGCTATGTTCTACACGTACGTGCTACTATCATGGAGTATAGTCTCTCAGGCTGCCAATGAGCCTAGATTCATTAGAGTAGCTCAAGCTCGACTTGCTGTTTATTTGGGATCTTTGAGCCGGAATGTTAAGAATAACTTGATATGATTGTCGAGCCAAATTCCATGGTGATGATGCTCGAGTCCAAAGAAATTAAGCTCATCGGATAGATCGCACATAATTAGCCTCGAGGGACTAATGTGGAAATAATATTTAAGGAGTGTATGAATGATATTTTAAGAAGTTTGGAAGAGGTAAATACAAACATATCGAAAGTTCAATGGTAATTTCATTTGGAAGAACCGATTCTTTAGCCCATGTAGGGTTGTCCTTGCAGACAATAGTTATTAGAGAAACCAGAGAATTTATGCAGGATGCTCCAGTACGTGCAAGTGCATTTTTTTTTGTAAAATTGGGATAAATTGTTGCTAGATATTAATAAATCATGATAGATTTTTCTTGAGAAGGGAAAGATGCAAATGTTGAGCGACAATAGCAACTGTTGAGAAACAATGCAGCATGGACCCTTAGACAACTCAATCAATAAAGGCTGTATTTAAAACTGTAAATGTTACTAGAATTTGTCAGGACTTTTAAGAGATCGACTATGTTTTCTACTTTTTACTGTGTCAAAAAGTTTTTTATTTATGTAAATGCATTGCGCGTATAAGAGTGTACCCGACTAAAGTTATAGTGCCTCGAATTTTAAAAATACAAACTAAAAAAAATACGACTCGCGCTAGTTCTTGAGCTTTGTAATTCGACGAACTTAAACTTGTAAAATTAAAAATGTGGGTCGACGCCTCGTGCGTCCTTATACTTGACATGAAAGTTTTTTAAATAAGTTCGTGAACTAATAAAAATATGCAGCGGAATTATAAATCATAAAATCCTTACAACTTTACAAAGTAGAAAATCGTGAAATTGTAGTATTAAAGGGATTCTTGTAGTGATTACTGCTCCGACAACACTCCACTCCAAGCTCGACTTCAACATCATATATTTATATTTTAAAAAGGGGTCAGTCGTGACCATTGATTGAGCATGTATACATGCACGCGCTATGACTTAAAATTTTATCTTCATATCTTTTAAAGCTCTTAGTCATGCTTAATGCAATGATCCTATGATTTGACTTAACCCTTGAACTTAACACTTAAACTTAATCTTTAACTTTTGAAAACTCTTAACTTTAACATGAAACTTGACTAGGAAACATACTTAAAATCTGAGCTAATTTGGCATCGTAAGGCACATTCCCAATCGATGGTGACCGTTTAACATGGATAACCACGATTTGCTAGTTGCCTAGCCGATGGTGACCGCTTAACTTGAATAGTCAGGATTTGCTAGTTGCCTAACCGATGATGACCGCTTAACATGTTAGTCACGATTTGCTAGTTTCCTAGCCGATGGTGACTGTTTAACATGATAGCCACGATTTTCTAGTTGCCTAGTCGATGGTGACCGCTTAACTTGGATGATCACAATTTACTTGGGTTACCTTACTAGCCTTTATTTGACATGACTTGAAATCAATCTTGACTTAACTTGAAATCTTAAACAACTTAGAAGCTTATTAACGTGAATGCATGCTCTCTAAATTTTAAAGTCATGAATGTATGGATGAACTAGTGTGTGAAGCAACATAGCAACAGACAATATAATGAAGTAACATAGAAACTGCAATTCACAATACTTACAACTCCAAGTCCAGTGATAACATATACTTAACATTGCGAGACTTGGTAGGTCCTTTTCCAAGTTACGACAACTTCTTTCTCGTTAAAATAGAATATGATATGGGTAACTTGTTATTGGTTATATGAGATTTCCGATTTGTGCTTTCAGAATGTATATTCTACTTACATGTATTGTGCTTGTAACTATTAATGTTGTCATTAAATATATTAGATCGCTTACTATCTTTTAAATTTATTCATACAATAATTGAAATCATTCTTATAGTTTGATATATCTCTTGTTTTAGGTAAATATTGAAGTTTCTCTGGTCTTTATTGTGCAATTCTCATCTACTAGTTGGTATATGCATGTACAGTTCCCAAAATGTTCTATTTTTATACTTGATACTAGTTTCTGACTAGCATAACTCTATCCTTAGGTGATATTAACATGCATATTATTCTTCCTTCCTAACGTCTCATCACAATTTGGTGCTACTATTATGTATGCATTTGATCCATTATACCGTCCAAGGGTTGGACCATTATATTTGAAAAATAGTACCATACAGTCATGCTTCAAAATAACAATTTGTTTCATGTATCCTTTGTTTGTATTATGTGAATCTTATTGTGAGATAACTATCTTTTCTTGTCATATTTTGTTTTTCCAGCTTCATTTCTGCTTGTAGCGATCGGACCTTAATAGGTATGTGATTATGCCTTTTCTGGAGTTTTATTGGGAATTCTCCATGTTGTAATGTTTCATTGTTTATGCTTGTAAATTCTAAGCTCTGTATTTGTTTTCAATATTATTTCCAATTTTTAAATATTAATCATGTAGATATGCATTGAGTTCTTCTTGTGCAGGTGATGGTCATATAAACCAGAAATTTGAATTGATTGGAGGCAAGTTTCAGGAGAATTTTAAACCGAACAGAAGCAAGTCCAACCTGAATCTGATATGGATGGATCAAGTAATATTTCAAAGCTTGTAGTGCGTTAAGTTCATGTAAATAAAATTGTTTGTATAGGTTGAATATTTTTTGTATTATGATTTGTGATAATATTGCCTAGACATCTTGATTTTGAATTGTATATCTTCAATGACATTAATATTGTAATAAAGTACTTTGGTTATGTTGTTACTCTCTTATATTAAGTTACCTGTAAAAGTTGTTTAAATGAAGATGATTAGTGGAAATAATAATAATAATAATAATAGTAATAATAATAATGTTAATAATAATAATAATAATAATAATAATAATAATATAATAATAGTAGTAGTAGTAGTAGTAGTAGTAGTAGTAATAATAAGAAGAAGAAGAATATATTTTTAATATTTAGCTATTTGAAGAGACATTTTGGAATGTAACAAAATACTATTTCAAGCCATTTAAGTGTCATGGTTTGGTGGTTACAATGACAATTTGAAATGTGATTAATTTAATATGTCATATCATTTACTAATGTCAATAATTTGGCAAGCCATGACATTCACAAATGTCACTAAATTGATAGCCTATGACATTCACAAATGTCTCTCGATATAGTTAATTTGACATTAGAATAAGTGACACATAATAATAGAATGGTGACACTATAGAATTAGCCACACACCTTCAAGTGACACTTGATATTACATGCCACTAAATCTTTATATGTCACTAGATGTATGAATAGTTTACATTTTTTAGTGTAACTAAATAGCAACTATGTTGTAGTGACATTTTCTCAACTGTTTGTTTTCAAAAGGTTCACTGTTGAGGGTTCTATTCCACATTCCACCTATGTATGATCGATCTCTCTATCAAACAGCTAGGTAATGTCAATTTAAATAAAAGCTGAGCACATCAACTTGCTAGACCGTGAATGTACGTACATCTCACGGACGGACTACGTTTGCTCCCATTCTTATGGTAACTAAGAATAAACCGTAAGTACGACCTACATATCCGTAATATTTTGTTCATGCTTAATCGATTATCATTTTGATTGAATGTTTAAATTTAGTTGGAATTCACTCTCTAACTGTTGACTAATGAATTTCACCCGGTCAACCAATAAATGTGCCAATTTTGAGTTTAATTGGCTGTTTGGATTGACATTTGAGTGGACATTTGGATGGATTTTGGTGAAAATTGTGTTTGGATGGACATTTGAGTGGGGTATTTTAAGTGTATTTTAGGCCAAATCAATGTTCATCGAGTCAAATGGGGGATATTAAAATCTCCATCCAAACACCCCTAAACACCCCTAAGTAAACAATTTTATTTGACAATGAATGTAGGCAGACTGAATTTGTAGGACATATGAAATGAGAGAAATGAAAGTTTTAACTAACACAATTGAAAGTGGGGCATGGGAAAAGATTTGGGAGGATTTTGGTACAATTTGATTTGATGGAATGCTGTTGGGAGATGAATAATGAGTTGACGAGTTGTAAAAAGAAAGAAAGTTGTAACCAGATGAGACCGAGTACGCAAAGTACAACTTATACCTAGCATGCATTCACCTCACGGGATGAAGGTGAGACCTATGCTTAGCTAGAGTCCGGGGTGACCATTTTTTCATATCGTAAATATCGAAAATTGTACAAATTCGTAGAAATATCTCAATTTTATTTGTAGAAATACTAGCTGGGATTTATCAAAACCCGACACTAACGTTTGTATAAATTAGTATTCGAATCTCAAACTTGTACATGTAAATTTACGGCTTAACGCAATTTGCCCGACGACATTAATGTAGATTCATCTTACATTCCAGTGTATAAATATCCAGTGAGGGAGGAGCCCTCTTCATTAACAAACTCTGCTTTGCATGCATTAACCCGTGACATGCCAGTCATGCAATTTTAGGGGACAGCATATCTTTTTCAAATCTATCCTCTATCTACTTCTTTTGTACTTTAACTTCACTAGTGTATGCAGTATGCATACATATATACTGTATTGTATTGTCATATTGTGCAAGCTTGCCATACCATTACTCGCATACATCTAAATTTGTATTTATGATGCTAGCTAGCTCGCTCATCAACATATTGCAGTTCGTGTACGTATGCGTACAATTGACCACATCTATTTTTGTAGATGCTATTTTGGTCTTGAAGTTTTGGTTTAAAGGAATATGCATTAATATTAAATTAGTCGTGTTAGATTAGATAAATACGTTAGACTCCTAAGTATTTCATATTTTGAATATGTAGTTACATTAGCCTTAGAATCTTAGAATTCTAATTAGATTAAATATAGTTTGTAACTTGTATATATACTCTTGTTATTCATTCAATACAATTACGGAATTATATTCTTTCATGGTATCATAATAGGTTCGTTACTTCCGCTGCCAAACCTTCTCGTGATAACCGTTGATCGGACCCTCACGGCTGATCATCCTTCTCCTGTTGATCGGACCCTTACGGCTGCTCGACATTGTTTCTTCTTCCCCACACAAGTCGTCGACTCTGTTCTTCTATTAAACATCGCCGATCTCCCTGTTTCAGGGCTTTACGCTGAGAAAGTATCAATCTCATAATATAATATATTAAGAAAAACTAATGTATATAATTTAGGTATGTCACGTCAAATATGGTTAGACACGTGGATATAGTAATTAATTTATAAAATTTATTCGCACCGCGCTTAGCGCGGTGTATAATTTCTAGTATTCCAAATAAAATTAAAGCATCATAAGTTATTATTAGAGGTGCCTTCGAGGGCTAGAGTTCCAAAAGACTTACTTTTGCTTCCTTCCTTAGCTAGGTGATCCGCAACAGAGTTTTCTTCTCGGTAAATAAAGAGAATTTGACTTGCTCCGGTTGCTCCATTAGTTGCCGAATGTCTTCAAGTACTAGGTCTTGGTGTGGTGTTTGTTGAGGTAAAAGACCTAGCCCTCGGGTATAACAAAAATCAAAAGTCCACTAGATTAGGGTCCTCAAGCAAAAGTAGTCTTCAACTTCAAGCTCAAACACCTAGGATCTAACCATGCACAAGTAACTAGAGTGGGGGTTTAGGACCTTTACACCAGGTTTGCCTAGGATCAAGCTGGATGAGAGAGACTTTACTCGAGAGTGATTATGAATCGACTATGTAAAAAAGGTCTAAAGCTTATAGTAAAGTGAGAAGATCAAGTGAACTTGTTTATTTACCTTGGGAAGTGTGCCCTATTTATAGAGATTATTTCCCATTTAGGGGTAGACCCCTTAGATTGTGTCAAGTATAGGGCTAAGATTAAGTCAAAGGCTTAACTAAACCCATGGACCATAGTATTGTCATAACCCATCTACCATTTGGGCATCAAAGCTAGATTAATCATTTTGTATGATCTTGGAAGGCATCTTTGTCCTCTCGTATGCGAAGACATCCGAGGGTAATGTTCCGGATCTAAACGTCTGGAACTGATTATGTCCTCCTCTACTGACATGCTATGATTTGCCACACTTGGTTCTCTTTAGGTTCGGATATTGACTCATATGTGTTCATAGTCCGGACCTGCCTCCTCTCGGATGTAGCACTTTGGTCCGGATATCCTTATCACGGTATTCTTGTATGTTTTGGCCTAACTTGACCTCAGATGGTCTCTAGCTCACGATCCTATGCTCAGATCCTTGAGGCCTTGTCCTTGTAATACCGTGATGTCTTAGGATCTATTCGTGAGACATCCAAATAACGGATTGGACATATTCATGTATCAACAGTGTTGTTGCAACTCGCCTGTTAAGACGTGAAATAAGAAATTTTGAGTTAGTTTGTACACAAACCTTTTTTATGTTTTCTGTTTTCTAGTTGACACAGTTTCAATTAGGGTTGTTCAATGATACTGAGAAATCGAAAAATAAGTCATTTTTTTAATTTTATTTGATTTTTCACATTATTTTTCGGTATTTTCAGTTTATACCGAACCGTTACCAAAATTTTCGGTATGAAAACCTAAACGAAATATATTTTTGGTTCGGTTTTTGATTCTTATAATTTTTACAATTTTAATTTTTGATTTTCAATACGGTTCGGTATATCGTTACCGACATGAACACCTTTAGTTTCAATTTATTTTTTAAAGCAAATAATTCAGACGTATTATAACTTGTGTTATGAATAAAATGGAAACTAGCTTTTACAAAGTGAACTATAAGGTATTTCTGATAATATCTCTTGTTCCATCATTACCATTTGGCAATCTAGAACCATCAATATTTGATTTGGATCAGATTTCCAATGAGATTTACCCTGTTTTCCTTTCTTGGATGGATAGCAAATTTTAGTTTCTTTGAGTGTTTAACAGGCTAGTATGAAACTTGTATTCACTAATATCTTTTTACCCGAAAATTTTGTTATTTCTAAGTTTTCAGATAATTCAGTATTTCTAGAAAAAAGAAAAAAGAAAAAAAAAGATAATCTAGCATTTTGGTCTTGAAGTTGCAATTAATAAAGTTTCATTGTTCCTGAAACAATCGAATTTATAGATATATTGTAAATAGGGTAAACTCTAATTTAATTTTGATCATTATGTTCAATGTAACTTTAAAGGGTTGATTGACATGGCATTTGAATGGAGATTTTGGTGAAATTGTGTTTAGAATATAATTAAATGGGGGTATTTGAAATGTATTTTAGGCCAAATCACTGTTTATCGAGTTAAATGAGGGCATTTAAATGCCAGCCCAATAAGCCCCTAAATTCTTATGAATTTCTTAATGATACACTCGTTACACCTCCACAAATTGATATAGATTAAATCCAATCAGATTGAATTCCACCGGTAACATGAAACATCGTACCAGTAATGATAATGAAGAGATGTCAAAAAATGAAAATAAATCGGAATGGAAGGACCATACTGAACTTATTTTTTGGTACGCACCTGTTTAATTTATTGTTTGATTGGTGAGGTGTTTGATTGATTAGGTGAAGAGTGGAAGAGTGATAGAGAGGAATGCACGTGTGCATGATCTTCGGACATGGCGATATGGGCGGAACTGGAATAACTTGGGAAGGTTAAATCTTGCAATTTCTCTTGTCGCTTCCACACACCATTTTATAATATTGCCTGCTGCAATTTTAAATCCCGATTGGCAAACAAATTTATTGTATCAATTTCCCAATCATCTCCATCCACTCTCATGTCCATCTCAAGTTCTATGTTAGTTATGCTGCACCATGTTCGCGTAAAAGAGGTAAAATTCAATTAAAATTGAGTTATTTTAATTCAAATTATATCCCAAATAATTAATGAGACTTTGAGTAGTATGTAATTTGTTTTTTTAAAACGACTAAAATTTTATTAATTAGAGTTAAGAGTACAAATAATGCAAATAATGCTCTCAACTAAATAATTACAGTGTAAATATGTCCAAATCAAATGTCAAGTCCTAGAAAACTACTATGAACTTATCCAAATCAAATACAACCGAATGAGTGAAAACAAGCTCAAAACCAAAACAGCTCAACAAAAACCTCAATCCACCACCAGAAACATGGTTCAACCTCAATGTAATTTGTAAATCTTGTCACAATTAATTCTAATGAGCATTCGGAATTCCTACTTCATCCTATTTGAATATCATATTAAGTTTTTCCATATGATTGGTTTAATTGATCTTTAACTGGTAAATATGGTGGTAATCAGCTTTAACTTTGACATCCCAGATTTTAGTAGATTAGTGAAGTTTAAATCTGAAAGATTCTGACTTTTACTTTTGGAAAACGTAGATTTGGGATTCGCATATGGTCAACCACATGCTAATTTCTATATTGTCCAAAAAAGATCTGCATTCATCAATGTGCTTTGCCGACCTTTCGATAATTGAAGTAATATGTAGGTCACTCTGCCCTACCCCTATTAATTTCACAACGGAGGTGAACGGAAAGTGTCATATACATATACTGTATTTGTTTTGGTGATTTGAATTCAGATTTCAACATAGAATTATTTGAACATGCTTGATTCATGAATGATAAATTATAAGATCTTGGAGGTTTAGAATTGATCGTGGGCGATTGATAGCTCCGTAACTGCGCCTCGCATTTAATTTTCACACTGTGGCAACCGGTTGTAACGATTTTTAATTTTTTTAATTTTTTTATTCATAGTTATATATATATATATATATGTATATGTATATGTATATGTATATTGAAAATTTGGAGCGAAAATAGACGTTTTTATTGAAAATACAAGTAGATTAGTGTAATAATATAAAATACGAACGTATACGAACAAAGGGTGAAATTTAAGGTACAAGAAAATACATCTTCACTGGTCACGTTTTGTAGATCTCGAAAAAATATAAACGACGATATAATTTTTATATTTTTTAAACATTAAAATAATCAAATAAATTTAAAAAAAGGT
>JAYMSP010003077.1:0-21224 GCA_036897095.1 Plantago elongata
ATTTTCAACTCGTATGACGTCGGAAAATAATATTTTATTGCGGTTTAAATTCGGAGAGAATTTACGGACCTTACATAACAAGTCTCTGAACATATGATATCACTGAGTATAGGAGCATGCTAGCTTTCAGAAAGGTTCATGTCTTCGTTGAGACTACAGGAGAAGAAATAGTATGATGCATTAATTACACCGGCTGGAAAGTCGCGAAATGCACAGTCCTCTCTGAAAAATGAGAAAGATAGTTATGAGTACTCATTTTGAGATTTCAACGGATTGAATTTTGAGAAGGTCTAACGGATACTTTTCAAACGACTCTCATATTCATCTATAAATATCACCACTTAGAAGATGAGAAATACACACACGAACTAAGCTCATATCTACTTTCAAGCAAAGTATTCTCTCAAGCATCTCACTACCATTCTCCAAGTGTACTGTTGCGAATGAAAAGCTCGAAGAATCACTAGTAGTTCTAAATTTTCTGAACCTAGAACAAGAGATTGTTATTCGTGAAAGAGTTGAACTTTCGAATACCCTTTCTGAAGCTCATTCTCCATAATGGATACCAATTACTTGTGTCAATAAAAGAGATCCTACTATACATTGAATAAGTGTATCACGTAGTTCTATCTCTTCAAAGCTCTCTAAAAATATAACTGAAAAGTTATACAAGAAGCTTTCTTAACAATCAACTTATAACCAACACCATCAAGGCGTGGAGTACATGGAGTACTTGATTTGGGAAATTAAGGAATAGCTCCAAGGTTATGTTGAGTACAGGAAGTACTTTAGCTGAAGGAGCTAGGGAACAACTCGGGGGAGGGGAGGGGGGACATTTGGTTGTGAACCATTTATTTGTAGGGATCTTAGAATAGGATTATTGTTAAGAGAACACAATTATATGTTCTAGTGAATTCCATGTCTCAGAAAGGCCGAAGTAGATTAGTTGGAGGATTGCGCCACCTCCAGATAACACTATACTTGTCGTGTTATATAAATATATTCGTATTTATCTTTCAATCATAACACACACACACACACACACACATTATTACTGCAAAGCACAAAAATTGTTTATCTATCGTAAAGTCCTCCGCTCTCTGAATTTATGTATCGAAACCTTCCATTTTTTGAAAAATAGTGTTTATCGACAAAAGATTGAAAAGATTATTCAACCCCCTCCCCCGTCTAGTCTTTTCGTTTGTCGTGCAATTAAATTAGGTGATTAAGCTATAAGGATGTTGTAACTTATAACCTAGCTAATTCACTAAAGATAAAAATGTAATTATTTCTGAAAAGAAGTAATTATTGGATAAAGATGATCGCATTAATGGTTAACGAATCACATGCAAAACATTATGATTATAACATTTCAAGTTTTAAAAAAATCAGATCTTGTAGTCAAATGTGTTACATCGTTTGGATGAACAGACGCAAATTGATGAGGAGACGTCTCAACCATGTCCTTTCTTGTTACCCTTGCTTCCAAACAAAAGCCCTCGATGGTCAATCCTAGTATTATCAAAAGTTTTCTATTAATTAAGTGTGGACTCGAATTCCAGCCAGTTAGTAGCTTTACAAACAGCTTTGGATTTTGGTTCTCATCTTGTTGGATTGCATTTGTCAATTATATTTAATCCAATAAGATAATATAAAGATTGCTACGTCATATATTAGATTGTTTGACTGGGCATGTTGGCGTTTCTAGTGTAGGTTGGACAGTGTCTAGTGGATTCCGTTGCAATTGTATATTTGACTTATATATTCCCAATGAAAGTGAACAAAAGTCAGGGTAATTCGTAACACAAGCGATTGTTTTGTCACGACTGATCTATCGTTGCTAATGTATCGTGACTAATGCAACCCTTTTCTTGTATGAAGAAAAATGTGTTGATGTGTATAACTGCTAGTGTAATTAAAGTTGAGTTTAATGACACCATTCAGGATGAACATGTAATTGGGTTAGATAATGGACTGTCATGGAAAATATTTGATAGAAATTGAAAGGTAAAATAATTGAGCGAAGCAATGGCTTACGAAGTACGCTCTAAAATTTCTAAATTGAAAATATCAGACTATTACACTTACTATAATATATGTAAAATTTAGATATTTTGTTGTTAAAAATTGCAAATAAGAATCAACAATCAATACAAAACCTAAGCATTTACTTAATTAAGTGTATGTGTTTATAGGATATGTTGAGGGGTGAATAACAAGGTGATAGTGAGACCCTCCACAAATTTTTTTACAACTAGAGACCCTTTGCGTTATAACACTATATTAACACATGACTTATTGTGTTACATCATTATATTAACAATGTACTCGCTAAGTTACAACATTGTATTAACGCATGTCGGTTCTTTTCTTTATAATACTTAGTCTTAAAGGGTTTTGGTTAGAATTTTTCTTACACATTTCAAGAAATTAAATGTCATACCAAATGAGTTAAGTGTTACACACTCTATGTAGCTGTGGGAACCACCTTTAAATATGTATTGGTCACCTTTTGAAATGGTCAAAGACGGTAATATTATTCACAATGGAAGATGTGTTATGTTTTGTATCTTGTCACATGACATATATCAATGTATGTATTATAACTATTTTGTGTATTTTGTTTACGTATACATGCTTACATAGTTTCCTTCAATAAACTAGTGTTAGCAGTTCACGATCAGCTCCCCACAGCAGAATCTACACCGACAACATGTGATTCCGACACCTCTTTGCTCTCTCTATGAGTCGACTTCTGAAATTCCCGAACACATGTTCTTCTACTGTCCTTGTTTTCACCACATCCTTTTGGTGTACTGGCCGCATGGGTGGCAATCGAATCACGGGTCATTCACTCAGCTTCTCTGTAATTTGCCTCACAATTATCCCGTTCAACTTCAATTTGCTCTCCTTGGTTGGGCGTTATGGCAGGCCCGTAACGATTTTATCTTCAGGCATAAACATTTTGATTTTTCACTCATTACAGTCTCAATGTCTCCAGTTATTCAGGGAGCTTGACGTGCTCTCAACTCCGACATCTTCGTTATACTTGGAATCCTCCACCATCCGGGTTTGTCTGTCTAAATACTAACCAGTCGGCGATGGGGAATCCTGACACGGGTGGTATTCAATGTATCTTGCGCTCGTCCTCCAATCTTTTATACAGGCTGCTAGTGGTTATATTCGTTATACATATAATGATATTACATAATCAGTAGCATTACACTTGGGTGTAACTTTGGCATTGCAACGTGATATTACACACATGATTATTCAAACTGATTCCTATTACTTATTTGTGTGTGTGTGTGCCAGACCCAGGTGTCATTGTGCCAGCACCAGACTCAGGCAGCATTTATAGGCATTCCAAGCAGTCCATATTCATTTTGTGTACATGGAGGTCAATAGCGTGGCTGACTGGCTGGCCAAGCGTGGTAGTTCTATGGTCACGTCAGCTACTAGCCATGTAATTAGTAATAGTGTTGTACAAAGTTCGGATAGTTTGTTGACCCGACAGCTTGGACCCATTTTGTATGTTTGGGACCATTGTCCGACCTGGCTTGCTCCTCTAATGTCCGTGGATATGTGTACTGCTTTTATGCATTGTGTGTCTCAAACCAGGTGTCTGAAGTCGCATGTGCAAGAACTTTATTAGTCGCTTTATGTATCTATTATATCCTAATTTCATCAAGAAAGAAAATAAATTATTTTTGTTCTACTGAAGTCAAGTTTATTGAGTTTATATGTCCTTTCGTTAAGGTTATTTAACCTATGATTCATTGTGACTACTGCGGCAATAATACGTTCTACTGTATGTTTTCTGGTTTTTTTCCTTCGTTCTCATGGCGAAGAGGCGATCTGATACTGAGGGTAATATGGATTGTGTAGAGGATGAAAGAGAGATGAATGAAGGATTAATGAAGGTTTTGGTATTAATGTTGAGGAGGGGGAATTTTTGCAGGATGGGGATCGAATTTGGGAAAATCAACGAATGAATGGGGAGGATTATCCACCTGGATTTGATATTGGAAGGTTTCCACATCGTCAATCTTGTCATTGGAATGCTTTGTTCGCTGGTAATTGTAGGGCTGGGAATGGCATGGCGATTCCTTTTACTGCGTAAAAAAAAATCGTGAGGTTTTGGATTTTAGGGCTGATGATGTGAGTGAATCAATTGATTGTTGGAAGTATGCTTTCATTGGATCAGTGATTGGTGCTCGTGTGGCCATTGATGCGATGAAACATTTTGTAATTAGTCTATGGAAATTGGAACCGAGGATTCATATTGCTGATAATAGAGTTTTTGTGTTTCTTTTTGATTCCGAGGAAGATAAGCTACAGATTTTTCGAGGAGGTCCTTGGATGGTAAATGGTATCTATCCTCTGGTTCTAAAGGAATGGTCTCCAAGTATATCACTTGATCCTACTATTTTGGTTGATTTCCCTGCTTGTGTTAAGTTACTTGGATTGGATTTACAGTTCTAGTCGACTAATATGTTGGGCGAATTTGCAAGTATGGTTAGTAAACCTTGTTATATTGATAAACTAACTGCTTCTAGAGACAGATTAGCCTATGCTAGGGTTCTGGTTGAGTTGAAAGCTGGTGATAAACTGATTAATAAGATTACTGTTAGAGATAATTCTGGTAATGTTTTTTAGCAGAGAATAGTATGTGAGACAAGGCTAATGTAGTGCTATAAGTGTTTGAGATCTCGACATTCTATCAGACAATGCACTTTCACACAACCAAAGGCTTGGGTTGGTACTGGTGTGATTCAGCCTGTAATTAGAGTTGTTGATGAGAATATTAGTAGTTATGTGACTAACCAGGATATGCATGTGAAGGAAAAGGAGACGAGCATGATACAGGATTTTGGGAGGTCTTCCAGGTCTGAAAGGGCTGGATCTTCTACTTCAGGAAGAGTTGGTCAGGTTGAGCATGATAGGTGTTCTCCTAGGGTTTTTGGAGGATCTAATATGGTAAATAAGTCTGTGAGAATGAATAATGCAGATAGAGGGGGTTCTTCTTCTGGTTTGGGTCATTCTGGTACTTCTAGGGATGACAGATTGAGGTTTGGTAACTTTGGGAATCCTTTTGATGCTCTTAATCAGGAAGATGGTGATGAAATAGAGAGGAGGAAGTTAGTGGAAGGCAGAAAGAGCAAGAGAGGAAGAATGGCAAGGGTATTAAAGACAAAGGTAAAGGCAGAATGACAGGAGGAGGGAGAAAAAGAATTTTGAGATATGTGACTTGAAGAGGACCTGGTCATAATGGATAAACAGGTTAATATTTGTTGTTGGAATTTAAGAGGATTGAATAGTCCTCTTAAACAGAAAGCTTTGAAGAATGTTATAAATAACTATAATTGCAGTTTTGGTGGTATTTTGGAGACTAGGATTCGAGCTGAGAAATTTGATGATATAAAGAGAATTTTAGAGGCTATATGGAGTGTAGGGAGTAATATTTCTTATAGTAAAAATTGTAAAATTTTATTGATTTGGGATAGTGATGTTGTGTCTGTTATTGTGTTTTGTCAAGAACGAACAATATATCCATTGTAATGTTAGTTCTACTGATTCGAAGAGGGAGGTCTTGTGGAAGGATCTGGAAATTTATAATAAGCAAGTTAGTCTTCCTTGGTTGGTTGTTGGTGATCTAAATGTAGTGAAGTCTGCTGATTAGAAATGGAGTATAGAGTATGGTTCAGCTAGGGTTATTGGTGATGAGTTAGACAGAGCTATGGTAGCTTGTGGTTTACTAGATCATAATTTTGTTGGGCCAGTTTTTACTTGGTCTAATCATCATGTGTTTTGTAAGCTGGATAGAGTTCTTGTTCATCAGTGTTGGTTGAACATGAATCAAGATTCTACTGTACATTTCTTCCGTCCTTGCATTTCTGATCATTGTTTCAGTGTGACAAGAGTTTTTAGGGCTGCAAGGCTGAGGAATTCTCCTTTTAGATTTAAGAATATTTGGGTTGTTGATGATCAATTTATACAAATTGTGAGGACTGCTTGGGGTACATCTATTAGTGGTTGTTGTATGTATCAGCTGGTATAGAAAATGAAGGCTATGAAATTGGAGTTAAAGAAATTGAATGTGAGGAAGTATGAACTTCTTGAGATTAAAGTGAAGATAAAATGGAGGAGATTAATGTTCTTCAGTCTCAGATTTTGTCTAATCCATTTGTGTTGAGGTGCCTTCTTTGTTAGATAAAATTGACTCAGCTAAATCTGAGTTTCTGAATTTGAATAACATTTGGACTAGTCATTTACAGCAGCGGGCAAAACTTGATTAAGTCCAGGATGGTGATAGAAATAGTAGACTCTTTTATAATAGTATGAAGATGAGAAGTAAAAAAAATGGTATTCATATTTTGGAGCATCCTGATGGGAGGTTTCTTACTCAGAGGAATGATATTGTTCAGTATGTTTAGGATCTCTATGGTGATTTGTTTGGGACTGAGAAGCATGCTACGGATGTTGATAGTTCAGTGTTTCAGTATGGGGTTGTTATTTTTGATTCTCAAGACACAATCTTGAATTCAAGCTTTACTAGTGTGGAGATTAAAGATGCATTATTTTCTAAGTCTAATTTAAAGAGTACAGGACCTGATGGGATGAATGTCTGCTTCTATAAAAACAAGCTGGGATATTATTGGAGAGCGAGTTTGTGCATCTGTCAAGGAGGTCCAACAAACAGGGAAGATTCTTACTCAGATTAATACTACTTTTCTGTGTTTAATTCCGAAGAAAGTGAATGCTTCTAAATTGTCTGACTTTAAGCCTAAATCTTGTTCTAATGTGGTGTATAGACTGATTACTAAAGTAATTGCTAATAGAATTAGTAGATTAATGCCTGGTCTTGGTAATACTTGTCAAAATGCTTTTGTGAAGGGTAGAGATTTGTTTCAAAACATTTTCATTGCTCAAGAGCTTGTGCAAGGTTATGGTAGGAATAGTGCTTCCCCTAGATGTTTTCTTACTGTTGATATTCAAAAAGCTGATGATTCTATTAATTGGAAGTTTTTGCAGAGAGTTTTGTCAGGGTTAGGGTTCCATGATGCTTTTGTGAATTTGATTATGGTGTGTTTCTAATGCTAGTTTTTCCTTTTGCATCGATGGAGTGTTAGAGGGTAATATGCATGGTAGGCAAGGGCTTAGGCAGGGTGATCCATTATCCCCCTATCTTTTTGTTTTATGTATGGAGTATTTATCTAGACTAATGCATGCTAGGTTTGGGGTTGGTACTTGTGGTTTTAAATTTCATCCAAAATGTAGTAGAATTAAGCTTACTCACTTGATATTTGTTGATGATCTGTTATTGTTTAGTAATGGCGATAAATTGTCTTTGAAGGGTTTAAAATCCATCTTAGATGATTTTTATTCTATGTGAGGTCTAAGATTGAATCAAAGAAAGAGTGCTATGTTCATAGCTGGGGTTAGAAATGATCAGAAGTCTGATTTGTTGTCTACTCGGGGTCGTTCTGAGGGGAAGTTTACAGTCAAATACATGGGCATTCCTTTGAGTCCAATGAGGTTCAAAATTTCTGATTATGATGTTTTAATTGACAAGATGGTTTCTAGAATTCAGAGCTGGAGTGCCTATATGAGGAGTTATGTTGGGAGATCGCAGCTTAATAAGGGTGTTTTAATGAGTATTCAGAGGTTTTAGAGTGCTATATTTCCTCTTCCTCTTGGTGCTATCAAGAAAATAGAAAGAATATGTAGGTGATACTTGTGGAATGGTCAGGTTGAGAGAAAGAAGTCTATGGTTGGTTGGAGTCAGGTGTGCCAAGAATATCAAAGTGGAGGCTTTCAAATAAAGGAGGTGTTAGGTTGGATTAGGAGCATGATGGGGAGTATGGTAGTCAAGCTGAGTCAGACTGAGAGACATTATACTATTTGGAGCTTTTGGGTAAAGGCTTATAAGCTTAAGGGAGTCTCAATTATGGAAATTCAGAAGAAAGCTGGTGATTAAGCCTGGTGGAAAGCCTTGTTATAGGTAAGGGATTTTATAATAAATAAGATTGATAATTTTCCTATGGTTTTTGTAGGTGTGGCAGATGCTCAGGTAGTTAGGGATATCTATGGTTTTTTTAGTTCCAATATATCCTGTGGTAAGATGGTATAAACAGGTAATGGTTTTAATACTCCTAGGTAGGCTTGTAAAGTTTGGTTTGGGTGTTAATAATGTGTGTAGTTTGTGTCAGGGAATGTTTGAAAATCATGATCATTAGTTTTGATTTTGTAATTTTGTGAATGATTTTACTGACTGTGTCTTGAAGGCTATTAGGGTGAGGTATAGATGTAATTTAATTGTAGATTGGATTTTGGTTTTGCTAATAGTGTTGTGCAGGATTCTTTAATTTTTTAAATTCGGGCAGCTGCTTTGGGATGTATATTCAATGTTGATTGACAGGAGAGAAGCAATGTTGTTTTCAAATCTACGTACATTCCAGATCTGAGGGTGGTTTGTAAAAAGGTGGCTCAGGACTTGATATTGCAGCTTCAGGTGTATTGTAAGTATAAGCCTAATAGAATAATGAGAAGCAATTGAGAATCTACAGAACATTTGATTGTTTCTGACTGAATTTGTATATTTTTTGGACTGGTTCTTACATTGTTTGTGGAGTTTTTCTCTGTTACATGTTTTTTGTTCCAGTTTTGTTTGGAGTATTGGAGGTTCGGAGGTTGGTAGTCAATGGTTATGTAGTTTGAAGCCCATGAGTCTGGTGCACATGGAAGTCTAATGGTCCTAGGATATTTGAGGCATGATGTGTGTCTTCGGAGACTGGATCACAAGTTTTCTTGGAGTCAAAATTTACAATTGTATGCAATTGGCCCAGAAGCAGTGGAGGCTTTTCCCGCACAGGATGGACTTTATGTCTTTTTGCTTTTATATTGACAATTAGTTTCCTGTTTAGCTTCCATGGTAGGATTTCATAGTTAGAGTGGGTGTTTGACTCAGGAGAACTATGTTTCTGGAATACTTTTGCAATTTTTAGGTTCTACTATTTGAGCCTATAGGTGGATTTTGAGTTGTACATTTGATGTTTTAGTATTTGCTATTGGGGTATGCCCCTATTAGTGTTTGTACTCTATTTGGGCTTCAATATATGTTTAATTCTTGCGGAAAAAAAATTGTGACTACACAATTAATATTACTATTTTATAGATATTCGTTGTTTTGGACTTACAAAATATTCGATCAAATAGAATGTTAAAAGGAATATAATGATTCTTTTTGTGTGATTTATCATATTGAGGTCAATACTAAATGGATTTTAAAGCTATTTTTTACCATCCAAAATGATTATATTAAGGATGAAAACTAAGGTTTTGCGTTGAGAGTTCATCTCACAAAGATTTTAATTTTAGGGCGGGACAAATTCTACACTTCCACCATCATAAACTATTTTGAAAGTTATATCATGATGAATAAGCAAAATATAATATGTAAAAATATTAGATTTAACTACTCTTTATGTCCGTTCTGGACTCAACAATTCATGTTGTTCTGGATACAAATTTTAGGGTAAAGTGAATAAAGTAGAAAATATAATAATCAAAACAGGAAAAAATGAAGAAGTACGGTGTGAAGTAGTGTTTATAAAGTAGATTAGATGGTGAATGAAATCAAAGAGAGAGTTTTTATTTAATGAAGTAAGAGTTGAATTTTAGACAGACACAAATGAAATTAAAAAAACCCTTCTAAACCACCAACTCCATCCATTGGAGCTTAATATGATTTATTTATTTTAAATTGCTTACTCTTCTTATCTCATTTTAATTTATTTCTTTTTCTAAATATTTGTTGTAAGGAATTTTAGTAAATTCAGTTGTATTTTAACATTGACCTTTAAAATCAACAGGGGAGGGTGTAATTGCATGTATTGAAGTAAGGGTCTAGGTATGTTATACTCAACTGTAATTATTTTAATATAATTGAGCTGAACTTAACTGAATGGAACATATCTAAACTGAATGAATTTATTGATGAGGAGATTAGAAGCTAACATATGTTGAATCTTGAAAAGGCCTATAATCGCATTAGTTCGCATTTCCTCACAGAAACACTCGAAGCTTTTCACTTCCTAGGAAACACTATCGAGCTTATAATGTTTTGTGTCACGAATGCAAAATCCCATATCATGTGTAATGGTGAGCCACTGGGAAAGATTGTCCACACGTGCAATTTGCGACAAGGAGATTCCCTTTCTCCGTACCTCTTTATCCTATGTGTAGAGCAATTATCCTATTTAATCAAAGAACATGTCTCAAGGAAACGGTGGAATCCCATCACCCCATGTATTGGTGGACCTGCTTTGTCTCATATCTTCTTTGCGGATGACTTGATCTTCATGAGTCGTGAAAATTTGAAGAATGCTAGAGTAATTAAAAGGGTAATTGATACCTTATGCAAAAGCTCGGGGCTGAACTTGAACCTTGCTAAGTCGGAGGTTTTCTTCTCTAAATCAGGAGGTTCGAGTTTGAAACGCTCAATTACAAATATTCTTGGATTTGGACAAACTCTAAATCTTGGGAAATACCTAGGTGTTTATTTGCGACATGGACGAGTGAGTAAAGCCAAATCCGATAGGCTTGTCGATAAGGTGATTGCTCATTACACAGGATGGAAGCAAAAGTTTTTATCTACTGCCGGAAGATCGACTTTAATTCAGGCCGTAACTACTGTTGTTCCCTTACACGACATGCAAGCTGGATGGCTTCCTGAACATATTTGTGATAAGCTCGACAAACTCAATTGGGACTTTCTCTGGTCAAATGACGTTTCACAACGAAAGACACATCTTGTTGGATGACAGAAGGTAGGGCAACAAAAATCGGAAGGGGGTCTTGGAATTCGGCAAGCGCGTACGAATAATAAGACAATGCTCTCCAAGATAGTTTGGAAGACAGCAACTCAAGACAAGACTATTTGGATGGATTGGTGTGTAAAAAGTATCTCAAAGGAAGGAGCATACTACACTATAATTCGAAGCCAGAGGAAAACCCGATGTGGAAAGGGGTCACTCGATGTGCGCATAAACTCAACAAAACGTTCTGGTGGCATATAGGGAATGGAGCATCGATTGGTTTTTGGCTGGATATTTGGTATGAGGATGCGGGTCTGTTCGAGAGGTTGCCCTGGATTGATAAAAGGGACTATGACGTTCCTTTAAACAGAGTTCTAATGAGAGATGAATCGTGGGACTTTTCCTGCTTCGATACGGTAATACATGTTGCGCTGAGACAGGAGCTTGAAGGTACAAAATTTCACCTCACGGATGAGGAGGACAAATTATTGTGGAATGGCACTGCCTCCGGCAAGTTTACTTGCCAATCGGCTTATCAGATATTACATAAACAGAATCATCCGACCAATCCAAGAAGTAGGGACTGGAAACTTTTATGACAGTCGAAGCTTTCAAATAAATTGAAACATTTTATGTGGTTGGCTAGCCAGGATCGCCTACTCACCAACTCCCTCAGGCACAAGCGTAATATGACTACTGATCCGTCCTGTTGTCAATGTAATTGCACGATGGAAGATACGATACATATTTTGCAGAAGTGTATTGTTGCCAAATGGATCTGGCAGGAGATTTTTCGCTCCAAATAAGCTGATCAAATTCGACAATGACCCAGGTTCGACTTGGCTGAGGAATAACCTGGCTTCTATTCGGAAGCACCAGCTTGTGATGGAAATTGCATGGCCAACAGTGTTCGCAACAACCTATTGGACTTTGTGGAAATCAAGAAATGCCAAAATCTTCAGAGGACGCCCCGAAACACCGCAACAGATATTGTTCCTAATTAAACAACTTGGTTGCAATTTGGACTATAAGATGAACCCAAAGATTAATCTACAAAGATCATTGAAATGGGCTAAACCACATAACAGTTGGATGAAACTGAACGTAGATGGTAGCTGCCTTCCCCAGGACTATACTAGTCCACATGGATGTGTTATTTGTGATGAGAAGGGACAATGGGTGATTGGTTTCTCTGGCAAACTTGTCCAGCTACTGGTTAATGAAGCAGAGCTTGATAGCCTTTTGAAAGGCTATCGAGATAGCATGGGATCGTCGCATTCCTTAACTTCAGGTTGAAACATATTCCTCCACTATATTTGTATGGATCATAGAGGTTTCTCTACCTCCTGCGAAACTAGAAGACAAAGTCCAGCGACGTAAACTCCTTATCCGGAATCTATGGGACATTGAGCTGGAGAAAGTTAACTGAAAAGCTAAAGCTTGTACATATCATTTAGCTAGCTTAGGATATAGTTTTGATGGTGTAGGGAAGCTATGGCTATCCCCCAACATTTGTACTCCCAACTATAGCCACCGGTAACGGGCTTCGTACCCTAATATATTTCATTCAATAGAAAAAAAAAACATATGCTGGATATTTGTAACATTACTCGGGTGTTTTCACGATTAAAGCAAAAATATATGTAATCAATTTGGAATAATATATGTTGGTCTATAAAATGATCATTAATTAAAGTAGGGGAACATAGAGTTAAGTTTGGAGGGTCATCCATAGACATGACTTGACAAATTAGAAATGGTGTGACGGATGTTAATATGAGTTGCATAATTTATCATACACGTGTTTTTTAAGCTGCTATCACTTGTTGGTAACTTCGGATATTTTCCATGTTCAGTGCTGAAAGATAGGAGAAGATATTTTCTCGGCTATTATTGTTCCTTTTAAACGGCTATAAAATGACTCGAACTTCCAACTTATTAGTTAAAGATAAAGCATATTAACAAATGAGTTGCATTTCGTTGTCGATAATCGTCTTTCATCATAATTCATGAAAAGTAATGCTCATTCAAACAGCTAGGAGTCTCAGTGCAATTATTTGAAAATAGTTCAATTGAACTAAATTGGACTGAATAAAATTATAATATAAAATAAAATATAATTAAACAGTGCTAAATTGAACTGAACTGAATTAAATTATAGTATAAAATATTAAAACAGTATTGAACAGAATATAACTAAACTTAATTGAATGTATCTGAACTAAATTGAATTGAATGAGTTTGCAGATTAGGCTCTGTTCTCTGTGACGACAATTATCTGAACTTAACTGAATTATAATATAAAATATAACTTATAAGGTAATGTTTTTTTAGATTGTAATTATTTAAATTAAATAAGTTTTTAGACTTCGAGATTCAGAATAAAGTTATTTGTACTAGACTGAGTTTGAGTATAAATATAATAGATCCTAAGTATCACTCCTTTAAGTTAAATTGAATACTAAAGAGTACAAACAAAGCAAGAGAGGAAACGGAGAAACATTTGCTTGAATGCTCACATTTGAATATGTGACTTTGATAACTTAGTGATACTCTTTTCAATCCTTTCCCAAGTGTTACAATTGGATAGACACATAATTAATTAAATGGATACAACAATACCTGAAGGGAGGCAACCATTCGTGCTAACAGACGTCGACTATCTTTCTGGATAAACTTACCGCAGCGAGCACCCCATTTCACTTTATGGGTTTTGATTACCCCGGCTTTATTTCCAAGACTCGTCCTTCATTTTCTTTTCTTTTTTAACTTGAATTTAGCATACTAAAATAAATAAGCATATCTTTTGAATGCATTCTTCCTCCATCTTCATGTATCAATCATCAACTATGCACAATAATCACATTCATTCCATTTTCTTTTCTTTTTTAACTTGAATTTAGCATACTAAAATAAATAAGCATATCTTTTGAATGCATTCTTCCCCCATCTTCATGCATCAATCATTAATCACATTCATTCCAAGAAAAATTAATAAATAATGCATTTAGAGACATCCATTTAACAAATCAATAAACAGTATGAAATTCTTTATATTCAATGTGGTTGGGCCCATATGACCAATCACCCGTTTTCTAGAATATACAACATTAATTGAAAAACATATGAAATACTAAAATTATTATAACAATCAATTTGTTGCAAAAAAACTTATTGATTATAGTTTCAACCGTAAATAGTTTCAACATTAATTGAAGCACATATAAAATATTAAAATTATTATAATAACGTGCACCAATTACTTGGAATCGTTCCTCACTCTAATCTACGTTTAGACGATGTTGAGCGATTGACTAAACTTCAAGAAATAATTAACTTCATTAATTAATTTTTTGTATGTTGATATTTTCGAAGTATGAATCTTTACTGATATGTATTTTTAAATCCGCTTTAGAAGCGATCTAACACCCTCTCAAGACATTTGAACTGTCCTGCTTCGACCTCACAAGATATGCGTGGGTCTGATCCATCACTACTTCAAATCCGTGTGACCAAGAACCTAGTAAGCAGTACGACTTCCACATGTACAGGTCCGTCGTAAGCATGTGTCTGAGTCCAGCTCACTTGCGAGACCACCCATATGTGTCCTTGTGTACTGTTGAAGTCCCCACGCCCCACACGAATCCGGCGACAGGTGGAGCCTTACCGCCAGGCCGACATAACTCTGAGGTGTCAGAGCCAATCCTCCGAAAATCTTCCACTATAAATATCGGGCATTTATGTCGCATAAATATAAATACCTACCTCTCAATATTCCACTCTCTAATTTTGAGGTCCGAGCCTATAAGCTTGATCAACTTTCTAACACCGTTGAGTTCGAGGCCGGTTTGTCTTAAGCAAACAGGTCCAAAAGGGTATAACCTCTTCCTCTCTATATTTTCAGGACATACACCACCTCAGCTGGAGACGAACACCACCATAGCTGGAGACGGACACCATCAGTCAAAGGTAGAAACTGAACAACACATGCAAGCTCAGGATGAACCATTTCTTTGTCGAATTCTTTGTACCAAGTGACGATCTAATTCGAACTAAGAATATTAATTGTAATTGGACTAATTCAAAAACTAAGACGAACCAAACATAACACTCTCGAGTGAACTAAGTTTATAAGATATAAAGATCGATGACATTTTGCCTCTCAATACCAAGTATTTCAATTTTATCAATTTATCTTTCTTATTTGATTTCAATTCACTGATTAGTGCGCTTGTCGGTGTTCAAACAAAAGGTGGAGAACGTACAACCATGTTGTGATTTTCTTTTCTTTGGAAAAGATAAAATATATTGAATGGAGAATATGAAAGCACAAGGTATGCACATGGTCAAAATAGTAGAAAAAACAAGGCCTTTCTTAAGCTGGTCGTTGTCACCTGGATTGAGTGACAAGGGCTGATGAAAATTCTCGTCACATGCGTTTTATGGTGACAGAAGAATCTATTGTCATTGACTTCATAATTTTAATTTTTAGTAATTTTTATTATAATTTTTTTATTACTACCTTTAATTAAAAAATACAAAAAAAGAAATTTCTAGAGTTGTTAATTAGGAGAGTTCTCTCCGAGTTAACGGTACAAACCTGAGTGTGTTTGATAAAGATGTCAAATATCATCAATATTCATACTGGCATCGGACTTAAACAGAATATTTTTGAACAATTTTTTGTAGAAAAACAAATTAAAATTAAAGAGGTGATTTAAATTAACTAAGACAGAAATTGAAGTTGAAAAGGAATAATTTTAATATATGTAATATTTGTCTCTCTAAGAAAATCTGCTAGAAAATTAACGGAACCCTAGCATATGCCTTGGAAGCGGCGATCGATGCCGGAAAACTATTCGCCTCGATGGCCGGTTGGGCGGCCTCGTAAGAATACGGTTTCCACCGCCCAGTCCTTGCCTCCTTCGATAGCTGGGGATGGTGAATTGGCAACGAATGACAATCCGATTACCAGGAGAAAGTCGACTTCTCCTCCATGCTCAAGATCTAAGTCACCGGCTACAATTCAGACAACTGTGACCCCTGCTAGCGTTTTTCCGCCACCTGATTCTGGCAGTTTGGACAGAAATAGGGATAATATGGTGACTGTTAAGGAGTGAGAATTGCACTTTTCATCCCTTAAGTTGCCTCCCTCTTCGATTTTGGTCCCCATTTTTTTAGGTTTTGCACATTCCCAATTTCGTATTGTGATGGGTATAATGTATGTATTTTGTCCCCTTGCCTCATACGAAAACCTAATCAGCGCCAAATCACTCCGAATCATCACTACATCATTATTTAAAATTAATTTTTCACTTTATTTGTTTTTCTTCTTCCTTCAAGACTCCATTGAATAGCTTGAAACTTAAGATTCCATTACTATGGAGCTTCCATTTTTATGGATTATTGGAACAATTATACCATCTCATCTCATAAATCCTACGTGCTATATCCACAACTCCAACAAATTTAATTCTCAAATCTACTTCCCCAAATTCATTTATAATTATTTTTTTAAATTTATCCATGGAAGATGGAAGTTGGATCGAAGCTCTGCCAGAGCTTCCAAGCTCCGACCATAGAAGGTTCAATAAAAGTAATTAGAAAAAAAATCACAATTTTTTCAGATTTTTTAATTAATATTTTTATAATTTATGTTTTGGGTTTTTATTTTTTTCATATTTACATTTAATTTTAGTATTTTTTAAATGAGAATACAATCGGAATTAAGAAGATCTCGACACATGTCCAATTAAATGTATTTGGGAAAAATTGAGGACCGTATTTGTAAAGTATGAAAAAAGGGGATCAAAATCGAAGAGGACGATAACTTATGGGATGAAAAGTGCAATTCTCTCATGTTGAGGAGCCTGATGAACGAATTGACCGGGGATAAGGAGTTGGAACAATTGTATACCCTTGATGGTCGACAGGACGAAATTGAACAACAATTCGAGAATAAACAGCAGGTTTAACCTGATATTGGTTTATGTCATATTTCTCTTGTTCTTCTACCTCATGGTTTAAGCAGGTTTAACCTGATATTGGTTTATGTCATATTGTTCTTGTTCTTCTATCTCATGGTTTATGACATATTGCTGGTTACAGTTTGGTTATGATTGGTTCATTTTGAGTATTTGTGGAAATCTTTTTCTTTTTTTCCTAGTTGTCATAGTGTACTCTGGATTGTATTAGTTTAGATTGGTTTGGATTGTTCTTAGGGTTTTTCATTTAATGTTGGTGTGTCTGTTTGTTATCAGAAATTGTGTTCATTCAGATATGGCATATATTCTAGTTAAATTCTCCTTGCATTCTCCTGTCCACCTTTTGGTTCAGTGCAACTATTGTTGATCCAGATAACGGCAAAGGAAAAGATTAGAGAGGGGAGGTGAATAGTCTTTTCAGACTTTTGTTGACAAACATAATTTCTCAGATACTTATAATCAAAGAGTGGAAAACTTTATGCGATAGATAAATGAGTTTGTACTTTGCAATAGTAAATGTGTGTGTTACTGAAATGTAAATACCAAAAGTAAATGACACAACAAGTATAGTGGTATCTGGAGGTGGCGTAATCCTCCAACTAATCCACTTGGACTTCAGAGACCTAGAATCCACTAGAACAGATAATTTAGTTCTCCTTAAAATTGATCATATTCTAAGATTCTTATAACAAATAGTTCCCCCATGAGTTGTTCCCTAGCTCTTAGAGCCAAGTAATTCATGTACTGAAGATAACCTTGGAGCTATTCCTTGATTTCCCAAATCAAGCACTTCATGTACTCCACGCCTAAAATAGTGTTTGGTTATGTTGTTTGTCAGGTAAGCTTCTCTTTATAACTTTTCAGTTATGTCCACAGAGCTTGAAGAATCAATACTACTTAATATACTTGTTCAGTGTATGTTAGCTTGCGCTTTACTAACCTAAGTTTGTGAGATTTGTTCATAAGGAATGAATCTCAGATAGTTATCCAACAATTCAACTCTTTCACAAATTACACTACTTTTTGAAGGATCAGGAACTACTAGTGAATTCTCGAGCTTGTTAGTCGCAACATATAGCTTGGAGGATGGTAGTAAGAATGCTTGAGAGAATACTTTGCTTGTGATTGTAGTTCGAATGTGTGTGTGTGTATTTCTTAGCTTCTAAGTGGTGATATTTATAGATGAATTTGATAGTCATTTGAATAGTATCCGCTAGTCATATTTCAAATTCAATTCATTCATATCTTGAAATTAGTATTCCCATGCGTATATCTCTTTTCAGAGAGTTCTGCAGAAGGACAGTAACATTTATGTCAAGCATTAAATGCGGTGTACTATATTGTGTCCTGTAGTTCAACGGATGGATGTAGCTTTCTGAAGCATCACATATGTTCCATCTCTCAGAAACTTTGTTGTCTCAGAACTTAGTTATAACTTTGTTTTGTGAACAAAACATAAGTCTATACATAACTTTCTGGAAGCAACTGTCTGAGGATACTTTCCTCCTTTGTATTAATATACCTTTGTGCAATAGGTCTTCTCCTTTGCTTGGATGCCTCCTTCTTGGTCTTTTTCAAGCTAAATAAAAATTAAATTCAGAGACCTAACATCCTATTACAAGGTTTCTAAAAACTATCATACTTAGTGTATTTTTTCTTTATAATGGTCAAATGACCTAGAGTACTATACACCTTTCTGAAACCAGGATATGTCATTGTGCTGAATGATCAAAATACTAACAAATATTTCTAACAAATTTCCCTCTTTTTGATCAGACAACAATGACAATCAAAAAATGTCCTATTACATATTGGAGAAGTCAAATTCTCAACATTTAATCATTTCATAATGATAAATCAATTAATTAAAGTTAAAATAAGTGCAGAAAGTAAAACGTCAACCAAATCACAATGAGTGATCTTTGCTTACAAGTTATCTTCCATTAAAGTATCTGAGAGTATGATCATCAAAATTAACAATTACATAACAAAGATAACTTACAAGAATATATCAAAATTAATACATCAGCAAAAAATACACAAATCATTACAAAGGAAAAATAGAACAACAGGAGAGTCCAAGCTCCAAGTAACATTCTAAGTCCTCTATCTTCAAATTTTCAGATTCTTCAAAACACTTAGGTTATCAGCAATCTTAAGTTCTTCAGTAAGTCCATCTGTATTAGTCTCTAAATCTTTAATCCCTATGCTCTCTCTTCTTAATGACATAGTCAAGAAGATAGGTTCTTACAGCCATTTGTGTATTTCTGGCAACCTTGCACATTTCTTTGTAGTCCAGATTTGGATTTTTCTCATGAAATTGTCTAATCTACTAGATTCTTCCCCATTTCCAGGCATGCTCAATCTTGGTCTCTATGAGTTTAAGTGCTTGTAGATGACTCTCAAGTAATTCATGTAATCATCAAACTCTTGCTTATTCATGTAGAAAGATTCATGAGCTAGCACTCCAAGCTTGTTCTGTGAGCTGTAACCTGTGCCCAGCAGTTTTGGAACCTTGTGAATATCATCAGGTTTGAAGTAAGGAACTTCTTCCTTCACATCACTTCTGATTTTGACTTCAAAATCAAGCCATGTTTTCACATGTGCAGGATTTATCAGATGGGGTCTTCTAACTCTCCATGCCATTAGTTGGTTAAAGATAGGATCAGAAAATTTCCTATTCAGTAGTAAGTGTTGGAGATCCGAAATCCAGTAGCCATTCAATTATCTTATGCATTGATATGCAGACTGGCTATCACGAGTCTTAGTGTACTCAATTAATGCATCATCTGGTCTGTGAGGTAGATCTTCAGTGTTGGTTCTCCCAAATCTTTCATTTCTTCTTTGTCTTCTATTCATTCTGGGATGCTCCCTTGATGTGTTCTCTTTGGAGGTTGACTTGAAGAACCACCTTGGACAGATTTGGTATGTCCAGATGGTGTTCTAGCGTCAATTGGTCTTGCAGCTATTGGTTTAGATACTTCATCAACTCTCTTTCTCTTTGTGTTGAGAGGATGCTCATCATGATCAGTATCATCATCATCCGGATTGTTATATTCTTGACCAGGTTGTGAGCAAGTATCTTCATTACCAATTCTTTTGATCACACCTTCTTCTTCTTCTTCTTCTTCTTCAGAAAGTTTATCTGATTTCCTTGGGGACTTGGTTCCCTTTGGATTTTCCTGTGAAACTTTGGATCTAGTTAGTGGCGGTGGTGGTGGTGTACTTGAAGAGGAGGGAGGTTCTCTGATGGTTAGAGGTTTTTCTGCAGGCTGCTTCCTCTTGCCGGATTCTCTTCTTGATCCTTCCCCCTTAGTCATTGTAGTCTGAGTCAAATTGACATAGGCTTTTTGCAGAGAGTCAAAGTGTGCACTCAATACATTTTGGCCTTGTACTAGCTTTTGTACTTCATAATGAAGTGACTCAAATTGAACAAGTAATAGATGTTTTCTCTTGGAAATCTTCTCTAGTGGCTCATACATCTTGACTACTTTTCCAGCTGCATAACTAGACTCCATTAGTGCTTTCTAAGTTGTTTCTAAATCATTATCTCTCTGCATTCCCAGATCTTTATGTGCAATCATTAGAGATGTGGTCCTTCTAGTGATCAATTCAACAAAGGCTTTGAATTCTGGAGGGATGGTGGCCAATGCAAGATTGTTTTATTGAAACAATTCATTCTTCAGATTTGAAAGTATTATGAACTTGTTCTTAAAAAACAGTGTTGTCTTTTGGTGCTTTGTCAAAGGCCTTAGGTGCAATCACCTTTCTTTTCTGATGGGACACAGAAACATGTTCATTCAAGTTGGCCAAGCGCCTATCTTCTTCATCCAGTCCAACTAGATGGTCAGTATCTAAATCAGACCAATCATCATCTGAGGACTCTTCAAGGGCAACAATCATTGCCTTCTATCCTTTGTCCTTTGATGGTCCGGTAAGTTGTAATGCAGCCTCAACATGTTGCTTGTCTTCTACCAATGATTCAACTTGAACCTCGGCAGCTTCCAGTGAATGTTTAAGTTTGACCTCCTCAGTAAGGAGTTCTAGTTCCTTTTTGTTCAATGCCTCTAAGTGTTGAATTTTAGCATCTTTTTTAGCAATCAAGTCTTCAAGCACATCTTTATCTTGAGCTTCTTTCTCTAACAACTTATTTTGCTTGGAAGCTCTAGTCTGAGCTTCCCATTCAACAATCTTTGCTGCTTCTTCATCCGTTTGTTGTTGAGAGTGGTGAGTTTGTGATTTTTGAAGATGGTGGTGGTGTGGACACTTTCTGTGTAGATGGCAGTCCTGCACTAGATGCTCCTCTAGACTGAGCAAATCCACCAGCTTTTGGAGTGGGAGCCTATCATCACTTTCATAATCATCCATCTTGGTTAGATGTCAGTGGGGGGGGGGGGGGGGGTTTGGTAGGTTGTTTTTT
>JAYMSP010003078.1:0-21220 GCA_036897095.1 Plantago elongata
CTTTTTATTAGCATCTGTAATCTCAATAGTCTTCGGCTTCGAATCCAGAGACAGTTTCTGCAACAGCTCTGCAGTCTGATCTGCGGGAGGAGCAACAGCCGCCATGGGAGTAGATCTGGGAGGTAGAGAGAGTGACGAATCCAATGAGGAGCGAGATGGAGCCTAGCCGCCACAAACCAGTGTCGAGAGAGAGAGAATCTGGTGAGGATTTTTGGAGAGAGGAAATTCAAATATGGAATACACTTGATCCTGTCAATAATCCAAGTTTCTCAAAATTAATCAATAGCCCACATGCTTAAATTGTCAAATTTCCCAGAAATAGCATAGATCTACAGACTTTGGTAAGCATTTACAGAAACATGACAAGACCACATCTAACTATACAACCAATTCCTTCCGCATGATCCCACACACAAGAAACATCATAGATACAGACAGCAAATCAAACCAACAAATGGACTCACTCTTCTCATGTTTCCAAACACCTGTGAACAACCCAAATTGTTAGAGAAAAGCATATTTGCAATTACAATTTGTGTAATTTGGAAATTACCTACCACCAGATAATCCAGGCACTTCAATACACAAGTTCATCATGATGACATTGCCAATTACAAATATTTGAAGTTTGAGAAAAACATCTCAAAGTTCATTGCTGAAGTCAGTAAACTAAATTAAGATGCAAAACAAGAACAGTTCACATTCTTAAAACATCAGTCCAAACCCACGTGATTTCGATTTGGAAAGAGGAGATGGGTTAATCGTTGATGGTGGATCATCCCGGCCTTAACCTTCGAACTTGTATCTATTCTATCTCATAAATAAAGATAAAAAAAAAATCAATCAATAAATTGTCGTGCTCTGTCCACCAAATTAAGATCGAATTTAGGATTAAACAGAGATCATCACTTAATTTTTATGTTATGCTGGGATTAGTGCCTGGAACCATCATCCTCTTCATAAGCAAGGGCAAGACATCTCCATATACTCAGATTTAACGAAGAGCTCTTCTTCATTTATCCATCAAAATCTCGCCGGAAAATAAATTAACGACAGTTATTCGGTACCGCCTGGACAACAAAGCTAGAAATTTCGGACTTTACAGGGTTCACTTTTCTAATCCTACTGGTATTAGATTCACTTGTCGCAAATATGTTTATATTCCTCCTTTTCTAGTACTGTAAGGATCAAACTTCAATTCAAATACTAATACTAATACTAACTCAATTATTATCTGTATAACTTCTCTTCTATATATTCTCATTGTACCATCATATAATTCTAATCTAGCTCCTGATATTGATGATTATTACAGATGGCTTAGTTATTTGTCCAAAACTTTGGAGAGCATTGCAATTTTCATAAAGTCTTTATAATGGAAGCTAGGATAACGCAAGAGTTGATTCCAATACACGAAGAGTCAATGAACCCCGGGTGCTCGAATCTTGAACATCTACTTAACAATCAGAGCCAAATCACACAAGACAATTCTTCTCCACCACCACAATTAGTTCCGGTAGAGGATATAGCTTCTTCTAGCACAGCTGGCCGGCTAACATGTGACGAAGATGAGAAGACGAATTTAAAACTTTCATTACAATTAGCTATAGAAAAACATGGGGCTGAGTTTAGTACTTCTGACCCTAACATGGTGTTTAATTTTTTGGAGCACATGAACAGGAAAACCGGCTTGAACATGAGCAAAGACATGGATAGTATCAAGAAGAAGCTGGAAAAAGTGCACACGGCATATACGAAGTTATCAGACATGTTTGGTCCGGAGGAAGATGGAGAACCTCGGGTGATATTCAGGAAGACATTAACAGCTACAGACAAGAATATGAATCAAAGCCGGCTGCTGATTCCAAGTAGTTGTTTAGTAGGCGAAAGTTTTTTTACTAATCAAGAGATAATGGACATGAGTATGGGTGGGCATGTTCCGGCAAAGCTGACTGATACCATGGGTAAGAAGCATGATGTATGTTTCAAGATTCAGAGTTGTAAAGGCCAAAAAAAACAGATCAGTTATGTTATTCAGAAGCCGTGGTGTCAAATTGCAGAGGAAAACGGGCTAGAAACAGGGACGAAAATCGAGATGTTTGCTTGGAGGATAAACCCTACCAGAGCCGTCTTCTTGCGCCTTGCTATTGTGTAGTATCGATAGTACGTACGTAATATGTAGTAATAGTAATCGAGATATAGTACTATATAGGAGTATTTAGTTTTCTACAGAATTAGTACCAATTTAGACACCTTTCAGCTAACTGTGAACAAGACAATTTCATTATTTTTTTCTTGTATAAAAGTCAAACCAAATTAAACAAACAAGGAAATAAAAGATTATGTTGAAATCCAAATTTAGCTATACAGGATGCCCATGTAAAGCAATACAGATAGACTATTAGGAGTGTATGCCTAATTAAACTACTATAAATACATGCATTTTATTCAAACTTCAAACTGAATCAGTCAGATTACAAGATTACAAGACTTCAATATATCACTAAGCAGAACATGCATGGATTCTGCTTCTTCTCAACGTCCTATATGGCTTACTCCCATCATCAACTCCCACCGGCTCTTTCGCATAATAATCGGAAGTCAACCAAGCTAGAACCTTCACCTAATTCGTTCTATTGTAATGAAGATGCACCCACCTCCTTGCATGTTCAGCTCAAAGTTGCCGTCAACTTCTACCGTGATATTGAACACCCGAAGGTGAGCATCTTATGGGACCGAATCTGACAATAGAAGGGGAATTTCCACTACAATCTAATCCAGATCTCTCCTCCATAACAGAAAGCGTCCATACTTTTCTACTCAAGTGTAAATCATTAGCGTGCAAATCAAGTATTGATGTATTAACTACACATCAGTATTGGAACAGATGTGTACGATTCTAGATTTAAGAGTGTGCATTTTACGAAGTACGATGTCGATTGTGATGAAGTGATAACATTACTTCATTAATTGAATACATGTAAACTCTTCACCTGTAATCATTTAACTAATCAACTTTAATTTTACAAAGACACGTTAATACGTTATTAGTTTTAGAATTTTAATGTTGTTGACTTTACGTCACGTATACACACAAACTGAACATACCAAATTATGTGGACCCAAAAACATAGAAAACGACAAATTAATGTTGCCTCCTAGATTCTAGTAAAGATTCGGTAAATTTTCACCATTTTCTTTTTTTTTTAATAGATTCCAGGGACACCTACTTTATTTCGTACAAATATGTATTTAATAGATTAAAATGTTTATTCGTTAAAACTAAAGCATGCAAGGGTAGCAACTAGCAAGTGCTATGGCGAGGCATAGCATATTAGTTGTCTTTTTTTACTATACAAAACGTGATTGAACCTTTAACATGATATTGGGCCTCAAAAAGAAGGAAAAACCAGGATAAGCAAGCCCAGTTAGAAATATATGTATGACTTTGAGAGGAGATCGAATAGAAGGAAAGGCATCTGGATTTATAATGGACCGAGCCCATTAGGGTTTTTTGTAAGAGTTACACTTGTAGTGCTATTTATACAGGTGTAGCCGTCATTCTATTTTCTTGATTATTATAAATATATATCTTGGGCAGCCATTTCATTACAATATAATAAAAATTGTTGAACTCATTCTATTCAAAATTGAGTTTAAAACAATTTTATATACAAAATACAATTTTAGTATTGTTTTTCATTTTGTATATAATTTCTTATTGTTTCTAGTGCACGACAAGTAAGATGTAAAATATCCCCACTATCGGCCTACAACTACTAACATGAATTTTTTTTTTTAGCTTACGATTACACTCACACAGAATAGAAGAAGGAGCCTGATATAAAGGTAGCAAATAAACCACACTACAAGAGGTATATATAAATTAACATTTTTATGTTTAAATATGTTTATTTTTCTTTTTGTTACTTATTCATTCTTTTAAATCTATATATGAGTGCAATTTTACTAAAAATTACTTTTGTTATATATATTTATTAGTGTTCAATTTGCAAATGAATATGGTGGATCCAATTTATTATGGATCCATAATTAAAACATATGATGATTTAGATTTGATTTGAATCGAATTGGATTGGAGTCCCTTCGGATTAAGAATCCATTACACATACATATTCTTTTAAATATAAAATTATATGTTTGAATTATTTCTATAAAACTCATCGTTGTTGGACGATCCTTGATCTATGGATTTGATCCGGTCCGAATCCATATATATGATCAATTTACCTTTCAATATATATATGGATGGGTCCAATCCGGATTCGAATTTACAAATCAAATCCATATTGACAAGATGAATTAGGGTATTTCGTAAACGATAAGTATGAATAAACTCAACCGTGGTGAAGTGAATTTGATCCAATCCACTACCAATTGAAAGCATTACCAAACCATTAATAAAATATGGTGATTCCGATTGAATTCTGAGACCGGATCAAAATTTATAAAAATTATAATAATCTACTACTAACTCAGTTGTTTTAGAAAATTATGTTTGAGTTGTGTTTAAAAAAATTAATAGTTGAATGATCCATCGTACATAATAAAATACGATGATTCGGATTGGATTCGAATTCACCTTGTTCTAATGTGAAGTCTATTTTACCCATTTAAAAATTGATATATAAATTGATTTTATAAGAAAATATATAAAGGTGGTATAACACAATGTGTTAAATGTCTTGTTTTTGAACATGTCTCATGTTGATTCCTTATGGCCTCAAAACCAACATGTCAAGACCATTTAGTGTACAATTTTCATGACACTTCAATTTTAATCTCAATTTTTTATTATTTATTTCTTAAATCCATCTTACATATATTATAACTATTCTATTACCTCAACTTTTAGTATTTATTTCTCTAACTCCATTTTATATTAAAGTTTGCTTGATTTTATTTAGAAAACTAGTTGCAACTTTTTTGTGTGCCTAGTAAATTAGTTATGCAAAATTTATTTTTCTAATAGATAAGTCAAATGTATTGAAAATTGAAAAAGGAAAAATAAATAAATGTGCATATGTTCTTTATTATATGTAACTTATATATAATATATTCATTAGGTATTACTACTGTATAATAGTGACTTCTAATTATATGTTGAAACATGAAAAAATTACTTAAACAGTCTAGCTAGAGCAATTCAATCTGCGAGAATTTGAAAACTATATTGGTACCTGTAAATCAACCAAGAACAAATTAATTTAGAATTCTTGACCGTTCAATTGTTTACGTTGATTTATCGTTCATATTTTAAATCTTCATTAATTGTTTATGATATTTCAGAGGTATGGATGATTCTTCAATTTCTCTTCCGCCCCTTAATTCGCACCCGTTCTTCTCCATTATTGCAAATGCAACTCAGATTCTAGCCGATCCCGACATGCCATCACAATCATCTTTCATACTCTGGCGACTCAAACTCAAAGTTAAATTTTACTCCGATACATTACTCAAGGGCAAACATTTTGCTGGACAAAATGTCCTAGTAAACATCATCAATATTCCTCGAGATATGCCTCGTGCGACTTCAAAAGCTCATGTTTCCAACATTCTTCGAAACGAAGAGTATGTCCAATTTCAGCTAAGCGGAACAACATATTCGGAAACTTGTTCAACCGACCATGACGGCTCCCGAATAGACAAGTTCTTAATGTCTAGGGACGATCTGGTTAACTGCTTCAACGATTTCCTGCGCAAAAGTACCCAAGATGGAATTGTGCGTGGGGTAATATTGAAAATCACAAAGAAGGTTCTTATGCCGGATAGTGAATTCAATGAATGGATCTCGTACATTGAACAACAAACGTCCACACACAAGGAGTTTAAGCAAGCTTTTGAGTATGCAATTACCCAGCCACGAACACAAGACCAGTTAATTGATGAAGCCATGTCATACGCCACAAACAAATCTACTAGTGTATCCATGGATGATGAACTTAAAGACATGGCGATATTGGATGAAGATGAGGAGTCTTCTTGCGTCGTGTGTTTGGAAGAGTTTTGTCGGGAATCGAAGTTGAAAAGATTATCATGTTCGCATGTGTTTCACAAAGAGTGTATCGTTCGTTGGTTTGACTCGAATGATATGTGTCCCGTGTGTCGATGCAAGCTGCCTGTTGTAGTCATAGTCAAATGATGTAGAATGTATTTTATTGTTATACATCATGATGTTGTGTATTTCAATGAAATTTGCTATTAATATGTATCCCATTAAGAAATCCATGAACCATGTATACATTTTATTGAAACTTTTTATTTCTATTTTATTGAAACTTTTCAACTTATGTAATATTATATTTACTTTTCTACTCTATTTTACAACTTACGTATTCAATAGATCATAATATTTATTATCTATTGTTATAAGTATTGGTTGATGATTATTAACTAAAATTTTATTTGAATTGTGATCCTAATTTTGTTATAGACTTAATTTGTTGAGAATATGTAAAATTGTGTTAATGTTGCAATTAAAATAGGAGCATGGAATATTCAATTTGAAATTGAGTATCGAAGAACTGAACGGAAGTTGCAATATCGAAGCCTCAATTAAATTAGACTCCGCGATGTAACCCATAAAGACTATTAGGCTCTGTTTTCAACCGAAAACTCATTAAATTCAGTTCAGTTCAGATCAATTTTTTAATTCAATTTTGCTTAGTCATAATTTATACTTCAGTTTAGTTCAGTAAATTTCAGTTGAAGATAACAGATTCTTATTCACCAACTCATTAGGACTTTTCTATTCTCATGTCGGTAAATTTAGGATTTTAACATCTTTTTAACAAATCGATTAAAATTATGAGGTCGCACCCAATGAAAAATGAAGGAAGAAATTAAAAAATGGAAAAATCCAAAATGACCATCATCGTCATCATCAAGAAGATGAAGAAATCGTCCGACTGTAAGATGACCAACCAATGGAGAGGCAACGAATCGAATCCCAATACAGATACATATAACTACAATACATACAAATCAAATCAAATCTACTGACTCACTGACTGTTTCTCCTTCCCAATCTTCTTCTACCTTTTCACCTTCTTCATTTCAATGTTCCATAATCAAGAACAGTTGAGTTTCAATCAAGAATTCGATTGATTAAACAAACCCATTCATGTACCCACGTCTCGTTCCTTTTACCATTTCTTACTCCACAATCCAAGCTTTCACTTACTCCACTACGCAACAATCCATCCATTTGATTCCAACAGAACCCTAATTCCCCTTTCCCCAATTCTTTATTCCTCTCAAGAATTACCAATATCCCACTTGTTTTCTTGAATAAAAAATTCATCTTTGCCCCTTCTTTTAATCAATTTGATTAATTCTTGTACCGATGACAGAGGTGCTTCATTCGCCTTCTCCATCTTCCTCTCCTTCAATATCCAACGCCACTTTGTTGCAAGATGATGTGCTGACGGTTGGAGAGGTAGTTGAAGAAGAACAGAACAGGGAGAAGAGGGAGAGTGATAGGAGAGAACAGCTTTCGCTTTTGGCGCTTCTGGTTGCCTTGTTTAGGAAGGGTTTCTGGTTGAATTGTAAGACGGATAGGGACGATTACAGCGTTGCGAGTACTAGTGGTGGTATGGAGATTGGGTGGCCTACTGATGTTGAGCATGTTGCTCATGTTACTTTTGATAGGTTTGATGGCTTCTTAGGCTTGCCGGTTGAGTTTGAACCTGAGGTTCCCAGGAGAGCTCCTAGTGCAAGGTATATGGATATTTTCGACGTTTCTTTTTAGCTGTGGTCTCTGTTTCGATAGTATTGTATCTTGTTATCTGCGGTGTCTGTTTTGATACATTTCCTGTTTTCTCCGGTGTCTGTTTCGGTATGCTGTATCTTGTTATCTGTGGGTTTCTATATGTTTTTCAGGTGTTGTGTGTTTTCTGATGAGTTCTTCATGATTAGCTACTGCGATTTAGACTTTACATGAAGTGTTTTACTTTTTAAAATGAAATCCTTGTTATAAGTGTTTTGGGAGGCATGCTCAGATAAATGTTAGGTAGAAAGGAACCGCGTTTGTGATTGCCGGGTTTATCTTCGATTTAGAGTTTTGGGTGCGCTTATTTAATCTTTCTTCTTGAGTTCCTGAGGAGTATGTTACTTAAATGTCTAGTAGAAACGAAAACCTGATGGTTTTGTTATGAGTTATGTGTGGATAATTATATTCTAGATTTGTATTGTATTGATATTGTTTGAAACGGTATTGAATGGCTGCAACTGCATTTTTTATAGTTTATGGTGCTCTTAGGGGAAGTTGCTTGTTGTCCTGTAAATATGGATCAGCAATTATTGATGGCTTGATGCATTTCTGTGCTTTTTAAATTGTCTTCTGGAGATTAATGAAATTGTTCCATAATCCATGTGCAGTACAACTGTTTTCGGGGTTTCTACAGAATCGATGCAGCTTTCTTATGATAATCGTGGCAATAGTGTACCAACCATCCTCCTGCTTATGCAAAAACATTTGTACAATCGAGGTGGCCTGCAGGTACATAATTGTGTTTTGAACTTGTTCTTTAATGTTTATATCTTAAATTGTAACCCAGTAATTATAATCACACAAATAGCATATAGTCCATATAATTTACTGGCAACTTCTCTATGTACTTGACTTTGCAATCATGTTATATTTGCAGGCTGAAGGGATCTTCAGAATAACTGCTGGGAACAGCCAGGAGGAGTATGTTAGGGAGCAATTAAACCGGGGAATTGTACCAGATGGCATAGATGTGCATTGCTTGGCAGGCCTGATCAAGGTAACGAATTCTGCCACTGGTAATTATAAGGGTTCTCGTTATCTTCTAGTTATGTTGTAAACTTGTGCTTAATCTCATTGAAGTTTCCCCCTTTTTGGTTAATTACTAACAGGGTGCAGTATGGTATTAGTAAAACCAATTGCTCCTGCTATTTTTAACAGGGTGCAGTATTTTATTAGTAAATTAAGTATTAAACGGATCGTTTTTGTCCAATTGCTCCTGCTATTTTCGAAGTGGAGTTGTATGGTTGTGTAAGCATGATTAAGGTCTAGCCTATGTTCATCCTGGTATTTAACATTCACGTAATTAATCCCTTAGAAGTAGTTGTCTAAACTGCACATCAACAATTTTGCTTGAAGATATGTGCTTATTTTACCTTAGAGGAAGGTTTCCTAGCCTGTTATCGTGTCCTATGATTGTGATATTTGCTGTGTCATGAGTTTTCTGTAGACTCTTGTGTCTACATTAATAATTGTCATACCAAAAAGCCTAAATAAGATCAAGAAAACATGTTTGAAATGTTGTCCTAAGATACCACAATGTGAACTTGTCCAAATCATGTATATATTATATAAGCAGGGGTTTATGGAAATTGTGGTTATGCGACCCTTTTAAAATCTTCAAAGCTTATGCTTGACATGTTCAATGCAGGCTTGGTTCAGGGAGCTTCCATCAGGCATATTGGATTCCCTCTCGCCCGAGCAAGTGATGCAATGCCAGTCGGAAGAGGACTGCGATGCACTTGTAAGGCTTTTACCCCCGAGCGAAGCCTCTCTCTTGAATTGGGCTATTAACCTAATGGCGGATGTTGTTCAAGAGGAACACATTAATAAGATGAATGCACGTAACATTGCCATGGTCTTTGCTCCCAACATGACTCAGGTACGAATGCAACTCTTTAGTTATTGATATTCACTTCTTAGAGGTCTAGTCCCAACATACGATATGTTTGGCCATCATATATGTAATTATTACAGCAATGCATGAATTCTTTTTTTGCTTAAATATAAATCATAGAGATAAAAGAAATTTATATTCGGTTGCACTGTTTGCAGATGGCAGATCCATTGACTGCATTGATGTATGCTGTACAAGTGATGAACTTTCTGAAGACACTCATAGAGAAGACTCTACGCGAGAGAAAAGATCGTGTTCTTGAACCTTCTGTTTTTGATACAGGGCCTTCAGATGACAGGACACATCGAACTTCTTCACGACTGGGTACGGGAACCCATAAGAATGTAAATGAAGTGACTGCAATCACCTACCATTTAGATGATCCTCATTCAGAAAGTGCTTCCGAGACGAAACAAGTAGATAATGTACCAGATGAAGATGATGCTAGTTATTATTCATTTTCTGCTGAAGAATCTGATGCCAGTGTGATTAGTAGAACTCCTCAATTCTCTAGTAGTTCTTCTACAGGAGAAGCTGAATTGACGAAAGGTCTTCAGATTCAGAGACAGTCAAGTGATCCCTACTGGGCTACATTTGGACCGATACATAATGCCAAGCAAGATAAATGGTCGGCACCAAAAATCGATTCCACAAGAGAAGCTGAAGTGATGAAAGGTTTTCAGAGTCAGAGACAGACAAATGATCCCAACTGGCCTACATTTGAACCGATAACAAATGGCAAGCAAGATAAAGGGTCTGGCCCTAAAATTGATTCCAAGAACAAAGGGATTAGCAATCTGGCCCATATTAACTCAATGACAGAACGCTATGAAGCTTGGCGGTAAATGACTATCGAAGCTGGGTTCTGTGATGCGACAATTCTTCCATCCCTTTTCACACTGTGTGAACTGTTCAAAGTCCATGTACGTGTATTTAGCTTCTAAAGTTGCTGCTTGATCTTTTTTCAGTTCTTGTACACAATGTTAGGAAAACCTGTTAACTCTGTTACACTTTTGATTCCGATTAATATTGTGATTGTCCTCTAAAATAGTCATCTCTCATTATCTTAAACCGTCGCCTGCCTGAGTTCGTGCACTCCTCTCATGCATATACGTGTCGTCCATCTGTATGCATAGAGGCTGCTTCTTTTTATGCCAGGACCACAATCTGGTATCTATCCAGAAACTCGTTTCGTGTAAGCTTTCTCCCGTGCAGCCGCGTAGCTAGACATGTACGGTCTTTCTGTTTTCGCCTGTCCACATTGGTTCACATCACTTGCAAAATGACAAGTTAGAATCCATCATTGTCAATACACTGATCAATCATGAAGAACCAGCCTGGAAAATATGTTTTCAATTTTTTGCCATTTCTGTACACAGGTTGATTGATCCTGAGATTTAGAGTCTGTTCACAAGAAATTGAAAGATTGAATTTTCTTAGGGACTAAAACTTGTCAAATATAGCGAGCATTTGTTAATCCCTTTACCTAAAAATCAAGAAATTAGTTGTAATTACCGATTCATTTTCTTGATTGTCCACTAATTACCGGTTCTTGAGGCAGATCCGAAAAATGAGATGATATCTTATGAATCTTATCTTTTTACAGGGTGTAAAAATAGTGTTTTGTAATGATATGGATAATTAAAACCTTGTCCATTGGATTTGATAAGTTTTTCTTAGTAAGCACCCATCCATATTCTACTCTCTGCTATTACCCTAAACCAACCAACTTTCCTAATAAATAGACTTCCAATCCACATTTCAATCTCTAATTCTTTGAATCACTTTCTCATAAAAACCTCATCTTTTTCTCTTCCAAATCTCCTTCTTCTCACTGTCATCATCATCATCATCATCTGTATGGCTGTTACATTGTTTCATCAATAGGTAGGAATACAGACAGAGGAAAAGAAGATCCAAGAACAATGGCAGCTACCTACAGCAGCCTAGAACATATTTTCCAGAAGCCATTGCCTGAAAACCCAACGCTGATAGAGTCGCTGTCGTCATGGAAACAGACCAAGAACCCGGTGCATGATTCGTCCTTCACCGAGATATTCGGTGAGTTACATTACAGAGAGAGCCCGGTTTATCATCTGGCGGAAAGGGATGCCAACGGATTTAGTCAGTATCCGAATATGAAGCTGCAGAAACAGTTTTCGGATGGTTTTTCGTCGATGAGTTCGGAGAGTTTGTCGCTTTGTACAGAGGAGCTGGGATCCGAGAGCTCCGGTGATGTGGAAGATTTTCTTTCGCCCGGGGTTTGTAATGAGAAGCAATTGTTGGATCATGAGGAAAGGCGAACGAAGGTGACGACGACAAATCATTGCAGCGAGTCGAGGAGGTTGAGAACGAGTATGCGGGAGTTTCCGCCCCCAATTTCGTGTATAAGCAAGACGGGGAAACCGTGGGTGTACTTTGACACGCATCGGGAGAACGGGAGGTTTATACTCAAGGAAATCAGGATCCCGACGCAAGAGTATCTCCGCGTGTACCGCGGGGATGGAAGGTTGAAGCTTACGTTCGTTTATTCGGAGTCTGATGATGACATTGAGGAGGGGGAGGAGGAGGAAGAGGAGGACTATGGATCAGATGAAATTGGAGAAGACATGATTGAAGTTACCAGCAATATTATTCATGAACTGAGTTCATAACACACATTGGAAGTGAGAGTTCCAATTTTGTATCTTCATTTTTGTTTTCAGTTCTTCTTGTTCCAGTTTCATTTTTTCATGAGTTCAACTAATAACAAGTTATGGATGAGTACAATGTAATTTTGGTTTCAAATTTTGATATATGTTCAGAGAAGAACATCCAGATTAAGAATATAATCAAAAACTATTTATTGATATATAAAGGATCTTGGTGGTGGTAAACTACTAGTTTCTCATTTTAAGCAACATTCTTAAACGACTTGTTCTGTCCAAATGTATAATCGATTTGGACTTTTAATTGTATATGTATAAAAGTCTAACTTGGTTAGTACAATTTGCCAGGATGTAAACTTGTCATGAAAAATCATCTCATCCACATGATATGGAATAGAAAGATGTAACTTTGCGAGGCCAATAAAGTTGAAAGGAATTTGTAAAGTAGTTGGATCCATCTACTCTACTACTAATAGTCACGAGAAGAGAAACAAGAGCAAAAAACACAGATATTTGCACCTAATTTTCTCAGAAATCTGTCATGTGAAAGAATCTAAGCTAGTTTTTGGTATATTCCAGTAATATTGGAGACAAGTGGCTTAACTTGATGTTCTTTTTACCAAAAGTCATACTTATTTTCTTGTACAAAGACAAACAAGTGTGACTTTTTGTTCTTGGTTCTGTGACAATCATGATCATGACAGTGATTAATTGCTGTTGTACCAATGATCTATTTTGGTCTTACTGCTATATGGGTGTAGTTGTACATCAACATATGATTGATGCAAGAGACAAGATTAAAGAGAACTCAGTACATAAATTCCTTATTTCTCACTCACTTTGCAGTAATTCTTCTCACCAAGTTATGCATTGAACTGAACACCAATAAACATAGAGATTTTTTAATAATCCAGGACTGAAAGGATTTTAAATTCGATGGAGTGAAGTATACATATAAAATCATTTTCGAAGGATTTAAAATTATTAAAAATATTACATATTAAAAAGAAAAGAAAATTTTAGGGTACACTTCCCCTCTTGATTCCGCTCATACTATTACTAACAATATGCATTTTATATTCTATAATATAAATTAGTAATTTAATTTTATGTGGTTGAAATAGTAATTTGGTATAGTTTTATATACACGTACAATTCGACTTTAAACGTATTTTAATTTTGTTGTAAATTGGTATGTGAGTTCCTATTTGAGTATTCAATTTGGACAAAATTAGTGCAGGGAACACGTGTGAAGCAGAAGCTACGTGTTGAGAACTTGGGATATCACAATTGAAGAATAGCCAACTCAACTTTGGCAACTCCATTTGAACCGAGTACGAAGAAGATATAGGATACAAACACTAGAAATTTGTGAAACTTGATAATGGCAAGTGCTCAATATCAGGTCGAAGAAGATCCAGTTCATGATGTTTCTCACTTTCCAGAGGAAGAAGAGATCCGTGTTGATGGACACGAATTTGGACCCGATGCTTTCGACCCCGGTTACAGTATCCAACCCGACCAGGCTACTTCTTTCACCACTTCAAAAACTCTCAAGGTAATCTTTATCATGTATTGGTGCCTTTTTAGATGAAAATCTAGACAAAATGTGTCGAAATTCATTCATCAATTGAACATGATTTTTTTTTGGCGGCTGTAGGAAGAAGAGGAGAAGACCAAGGATGAAGTGGAGAAGGCGAAAAATGACGCTAATAGAGATATCGCGGAAAAGATCAAAGCGTCACTTATAGTTTCAGGAGCTGTAGTTGCAGTTATAGGAGCTATTTTGGCCATCTCCAAGAAGATCAGGGAAGCTTAGATTTATCTGACTTTCTAGGAAGATCTCTTTTTCTGATGTAACGAGGATCTCTTTTTCTGATGTAATTTACTCAACAAAGTTTAAATGTCAAATGAGGAACAATTTAGTACAACTCTTGCCTTCGTTTTGGCAAAACCACGAGACTATTATGTGTCAAGGTGAGCAACCCTATTAGGGATCATTTGCTTTATGTGAAAGTGAAGTTTTCTTTACGGTCTTTCTCAATGCAGATTAAGTGAACTCAAGTACTCTACTACTTCCCGATTGATTTCTTCTAGGAAAGAGACGAATCCCATGACGCTTGTGAAGCCACTACCCCCAACATCTTGTTCCTCTATAAGGTAATTCTCGAAAGCAGTCGCGTCATCCTGACCTCCTCTGATGAAACTGAGTTTGGGTGTGATGCTTCGCTCTTGCTTCAGTTGGTTTATGGTACTTCTCAGTAGGCCTGTTTCAGAATGACAGTAAAAATTAACTTACAATAACAGAAATCTTATGTAAAAGAGTCGAGGATGATAAACTTACAGTCCTGGGGTGGAGGAAAAGGAAGTCCAACACCAGCTGTAGAGGAGTAAAACACAATGAGATGTGTAAATGCATCGAGAAAGAATATGGGGCTGCCGCTTGTTATCAATGCTGCACGGCTCAACGAATGGCGGGGAAATGCTAGCTTGTCTGGAGTCTCATATGACGTTAACAATGGATACATAGCACGGCTAAGTGAAGATGGCTCCAGAGCACTGTCAGCAGAAACCACGATTATAAGTTCCAGAAAACTTTGATGTTTGAAAGTAATTGAAACTGTATTACGGACCAGTTCCAAAATGAGTGACACGAAGTCTAAAAATTACCTGAACAGGCACTGCAGATAGATGCGGTAATCTGGATGAACACCTTCTTCATGTAAGCGAAGAAGAGGATTCCTTAGCAACGCGAATACAAACCGCGGCAACGATTGAAGCTGAGGGCATTGAGAGAAGGAAACATCAGCTTGAGCACCGCCTCCTCTTATGTACTCGGTAGTCTTGAAAGCTTCACTGTATAGTGCTACAAGTTTTACAAGCCAATCCTGTAGTGAACTTCTGCCCTCTCGAACTCCCTCTTCCAAAGAGGTTAATATCACCTGACAAGAATAACGGAGTATTAGACTTAGCAAAGAGAAAAAACTCAGCAATTTGTGATATACAGAATCACAGATGTAGAAAAACTGCCTAGTGGTCAAATGTCATTAGTTGCCATCATCCAACAAGGAGAAATTGGTTATGCTTCACTAATAAATTGGTTACCTCGTGAACCAGTATAGAAAGAACAACTTCAGCATCAACACTGTCGTAGATCTCGCTTATATTGGCAGCAGTTGGAAATCTTACGGTTTTAATTCTGAGTCGCCTCTTCAGAGAATACTTAGCTCTACAGGGATTAAGAACATAAAGAATCAAACCAGTAAACAATTGAAGTTTAGATAGTAATTGCAGGGGTATGTCACTATTAACAGAGCTCAAAGCTCGAGTATGACTTCATTCTAAAACGGAAGTGCATTTGATAAATGTGGTTTACATGATAACATTAGTTGCTAAGCATGAATTATCGGGTTGATGGCAAAAGTGTTTGATATATACAAACACTTTATACAAGACAGCTTAATACTGGAATCTGTGAACCATTTCAAACAACCACATGCATTCAGACCTTACTGCACACTGTCAGTTAACTGGTCTAGATATTGAGTGAAATTCAATCATAGTCATAGAAAGCGCATTTGCAGTACATATGCATGTATCAAGAGAAATCTACCTATTTGTAGGGCTTGACTGTGAGAGAGCAGGTTCGTCGGGTGGTACAACCACTGTGTACTGAAATGCAATCTGTAACGTAGGAAGTTCAGTGCTGTTTCTGGGGAGAAGATTGACAGATGACTTAGAAATGATAATCTTGAGGAAATGCAAATTTAGCATTCATGTTGTTACAAATAAAAATAGGGACTATCAAACATTTGAGTTAGAAAGGCAAAAGATCTTTGGTTTAGATTTACTGCCTTTAAAACGTTACCAAGAAATATGCTCAAGGCGAGAAAAATCAGTAAATGTAACAAGTAGCAGAAGAAGTGCATACCTAGCAAATCCCTTACCATCCATAAAATCAAAATCATAGGCATATGTGGCAAAAGAATCACAGCAAATAATATGCTGGACATTTTCATACTGCGGATCTGGGAAGAAATGCCCAAACTGTAGCATGATGCAAAATATTAGTACACATTTTAATACTAAACCATACTCCGTAAGCAAGAAGAGAAGATTACCGAATGTCCAAGCTTAAATTCATTTGATGCTCTCACGCGGAGGATGCAATTGAAAGCGTATGGCCGACTTAACATACGGTACCTGGAAGAAAACATCATTTAGATCACCAGGAGTAACAAAAACTTCAGTGACCATATAACTTTGAAGACAATTATGTTTCACATCATTGCTTATTTCGATGAGTACCTAACAAGTAAGAATTAGTACTCACATGTCCTGAGGAAGTGTTGAATCGTCCGTATTTGAGTAAAGAAACAAAGAACCTCCACTTTCAATGCTGAGAAATTTCAGAGATGCTAAATCAGTATACTCGTTTGTAACAGCAAATATATCGACACAAACACCAGCTTGAACAGCAACAGCAGCCTGTGTGAAATGCACCAATTATATTTCTTTACACCTTCCAGCCAAAGTCATAAAGCTCTTGAGACAAATTTCTAATAGAAAAAATAGGAATAAGCCAAATACCAAATCTTTGTAGAATGGTGTCTGCTCAGGGAGTAAAGCACGATCTGCATCCTCTCCTTTACTAGCATATTGCTCACCATACCTTTGGGTGTCTAATTGGCCAATACCATAATCTGGAGGACCGGACAAAAAGGCGAAAACTCTAGCTGCACTTCAGTTAAATCAGGTAAAGGATCAGCATATATTAATGTAGCTCACAGGCTTTAGAAACAAATTGAATTTATGATGCAGGATAATAACAATTTCCTGGGAAAGAAAAAAAAAAGAAATTGCAGTTGCCACACCTAATGCATATGTATTTCCATATTCCGATCCAAGATAACTAAGAAGAGCTTCCATTGCCGCTCCAAAGCCTCGCCCACCATATAAAACACCATCTACTCCCTGACCCGCAGCAGTAGTTCTTTCCCATGAAGTTGTTGGTTTGAGAGTTTCAAGTGCAGATGCAATACGGTCTTTACATGTATCAACCTAAAATAATGCAAACTACATCAAAAACATTTAGAGAACTCACTAATCAAAATAATTGAAACTTATAGATACATAGTAAACAGTAGCAAATAATCCAGTGAAGAATATTAACAAACATACAGGGGCCAAAAATGAAAACAGTGGCATGACATCTTCGAGCTCCATTGGCAAGCTGCCCTCTGGTTGAACAAACACATTTTTAACCACTGGAATGGGGCCCTGAACATCATATAGGCCTATTTTGTGGCTGAACGTAGCAAGACCAAAAAGTGATCCCGGTCCAAGAGCTGTAATTGAGATAAGCTTACTAAAAATTCAACGTAATTTGTGCAAACAATTGAAACATAGCCTATAGGCATCAAGCACAGCAAACCTTCCAATGCGGCTAAAAGAGCACTTTTCGTAAGTTCCAGAAACTCCTCTGATGCTGCAATATGGGAGGTAAAGAAATTATTAGGTTCCTGACTTACTTCAAATGAGTTGTGCCCATATAGTGAAGTTAAAAATGCTCCGGCCAGGGAGTGAAATAATAAAGCCTCAAGCCATCAACAATCACTAGCACCTTTTGGAAGTAGAATGGAAAACATTCAACTTTGTCGAATATGAGCAGAGAGGTCCTAGCACTAAGGTGGATGGACTATGACCCTAAAAGACCTTGGTATCAAGGTAAGCTCTCACATGACTGCTCAAACAGTAATTACATTTGGGTAAACAACCTGCACAAGGCCAATAACTGATTCTATATCATGAGCTCAAGACCTTACAACCAACACTTGTGTAGGTGTAGGAAATCAAGGAGAACCCATTAAGCTCATTGAAGGAACATTTACCGTCAAAGTTAGTAACACTATTCAGAAGTTACTGATGTAGGAAATCAAGGAAAAGAGTTAACTGTGAAGCGACGAAAAAAGTGTCCCTGTCATTTGACGGACTTGGGCAAATACAGATCATTCTTGGACTCATGTTTTATGCACTGCTTCAAGTTATGTGCCATTCTTTATTATTTTGACACTCAACATTATAGTCTAACGATTATATATGAAATAGGGGTTTGCCCCTCAGAGGATATATCCCTGCAGTTCTTCAAATTACACTCCCCGAGGGCAAAGAAACCATTCAAAGTTACCCACAGTTACAGAGAAAAGTTAACTAATACTCCACTTACAAGAAAGATCAACAGCTGCAACATACACTGGCCTTGCTTGCATTTCTTCTGATTCATCCACTGTCATTAAAAGGGGAAAAAAGATTAAGAAAACATTAAAATGATGCGACTTGCATCCAAAGTTAGGTTCCAAGTCACATGACACAGGAAGCTTCAAGCTCCACAGCTCTGTACTTGAAATTACAAGCAAGCACAGGGAAATACATCAACCAAGCTTAAGCAAGACAAAACTTAATTAATCTCCATGTGCTTATAAAAAATTATTTCATTAAAAAAGCTTGACATGCAGTGATACAATCAAGATATGTCAACTAATCTTCTTTAAAGGAAATGAAGAAGCAGGTGCAGTTTAACTTCCTGCAAGAACAACACCAAACTCTTGCCACCTATGTCAAATTGTCAACTAAACATCTTCCCCTGACAAGACTTAACATCATATGATCACCATCTACAGTTCCAGCTATTAGTTAGAAAATTGTTCCAACTGAATGATCCTATATGCTTCCGATAAGATGCTAAACTTATCAGAAAAAAATCAAGTAACTGGAGCAATTTGCAGAATATGCACAAGCTTACATGCTTCCATCATCGGAAATCATAATTATTCATCCTAGATGTTTTCAATATGATGCTAGCTCATAAAAAACAAATAAAGTAACTGGAGCAATTGACAGAATACGCAAGCGGAAATGCTAACATCATTGAAAATCATACTTATTATCAAGCAATAGCATTCACCTTATAGCATATAACACCATATATCTACTGTGAATTCATTCACTTATTAAATTTCAAACTAATCACTCTTCTCATCACTGAGCTGAAAATCAAACAACAACGTAGGAAATCAAGCAATTACACGACATTTCGAGGTCGATAAACAGGACACATTCCCCAAACACAATCGAGGAGCATCATATATCTACCGTTAGTTTATATACTACTCATTAAAATTCAAACTTATCACACTTCTCATCACTAAGCTGAAAATAAAACAACAGCAAAGGAAACACGGCATTCCAAGTCGATTAACGAGAACATATTCTCCAAACGCAATCGTGGAGCATCATATATTTACCGTTAATTCATTTACTACTTATTAAAATTCAAACTAATCACATTTCGCATCACTGAGCTGAAAATAAAACAACAGCAAAGTAAATTAAGCAATTACACGGCATTTCGAGGTCGATAAACGACGACATATTCTCCGGACACGATTGAGGACGGGAATATCGAGTAATTGATTCAGCCGAGAGGCCATTGGTGGTGCCGCAGAGAGCACATTCCCATGTCCACTGATCCTGCTCGCAGAAAGTGTTGTAATACGCCCAGCAATTCTCACATCGAGGTAGCAAATCACCACCGGATCCGTACACCGGCGGATTTCCGTTCTCGTCCTTCGCCGCGAACGGTCGCAACGTCACGCCCCATGGCAGGCCGCAATTCTCGTGCTCCTTCGGTTCGATAGGGAACCGCATCATTGTTGGACGGACCGCCATGGTAGATCCGAGGTGAGGTGAGGTTTAATGGAGGTTTTGGTTATGCAGATTTGATGATTCGTGAGGATGATGAAATGGAAGTGATTGAACGACAGCGTTTGGTGGCGGAGCTCAGCGAGAGAAGACGACTGTTGACACATATGCAGGACCAATTGAAGCTTGCCACCTAGTTTTTCGTTGTCAAACGGTTTCCTTGTGTTTTAGTCCCTCTTATTTCGAACAATGTTAGAATTGCCCCTATCCATTTCTGATACGGATAAAATACACTAAAATTTCTATGTTATTTGAAATACGTATGAATGGCTTTGAATCAACTATAAACTACCCGTCTACCCCATCATCTACTCGGGTATGAAGTTTCGTATGCATGATTCATCCACTTCATGATTCTTAAACTGCCTTACTCGATTTATTTTATGGTAGAGTGTTATTTTGTTGACCATAAAAGTAAACGGAGAACTTTTTCGGAACGTAAGAATATTATAATTCAGATATCTAAGAAGTGAAGAACATGCACATGGATGCTTGGAACTTACATATACCTTCACGTGCCAAATCTGATCTTGTGCTTGGAATTCAAGATGTATCAATCTAGTATGCATAATAGCATATGTAGTATATATCCAAAGAGTTTAATGATACATACATGTTTACATACAGCAGTAACTAAAGTTGACATTTTGATAGAAAGAAATGGTGGAAGAACATATCGTGAAGGATCTAGGAAGCATGAAGCTCACGGAAGAGGAGGCATTGCCGACCGGACTTAAGGCGGAGCTCATGCCGAAACACGTGGCATTGGTCACGGACGGTAGCAGGCATTGGGCAATGGAGAACGGCCCGGAGGATGAGAGGCATGGGTTTAAGGGCGGTATGTCGGATTTAATATCATTATCTGCGAAATTGGGGATCAAAGTTCTTTCGATTTTCATGTTCCTCGCCGAGAATTGGAATTCGGTAATTTCTAATTTAAAATGAAGAATCTCATCTCTTCTATGAAATAGCCTTTGCGTTTCACTAAAATCCTGCAAAGGTAAATATTTGACATTTGATATTTAATGTTCCTATATTGTATGATGATTGATGAGATTAGGAGGAGGTAGAATTTCTCATTGGCATGTGTCAAGAGGCGTTAAAGACTTACGAGAATGACTTTGT
>JAYMSP010003079.1:0-21220 GCA_036897095.1 Plantago elongata
AAGTATTAATATCATATAGTGCTGAATTAGAAGATAGGGACCTAGAAGATATACCACCACTTCCGAAACTGACAAAAAATGCAGTAGCTTATAGGTGAAAAACAAGTTCAGATAAGATATGAATCATCATTTGATAGCTTATACTTGTCTGTGGTTGCCTCATGTTTAGTTTTCCATGGAAAGGTACAATCCTTAAATTTTCTCCTTCCTGCACTTCCAAGTTCACCACGAAACCTACAAACTTCCAGTGGCAAACTTTTCATTTCTCATATCAGATGCCAATTCCAATCAGAATCTCTGCTCAATGTCCTGTCTACATGTTGAATTCGAGTCCTCTCCAGGTATCGTTCCCCAAATGGTCCCAATATACGAAGAAAGGGCTAGTTACCTCCCGGACATGATCCGACCTTTGTATAGTTTTAGCATGCACCGCATTAGTTCTGACTTCTGAAGTTACTCAATCTTCACGAAGTTAGACAACACTTGTGGCAAAGCCCACATGATAATTTATACACTTGTTCATTGTTTTATCAGAAGAAAGAGTTTTGTGATAATTTATACACTTAAAGGTATTCTGCTAAATCAACGAATCTTTGTCCATACTATTCTGCTTAATCAACAAGTTTTGAATCAATTCTCGGTATTATTTTGAATCAAAGAGTTTTAAGATAATTATTCTTTATGTTTAGCCACGCATGATGCATAAAGTTGTCTCCCAGTAATTCATAAGCTAATATTGATGAGGAAGCTATCAGCTTTAAAGTTCAATCTATATTGATTCATTAAAAGAAGAGAAAACAGATGATCAAATTTTTAGATTAAGCTTTCATTGTCAATTTTGATCAGTCTCATCTACAGACTTTTCTGTATCTTTATTCATCAAAAGTGGAGCCTCCAAATCAATTTTCTCAGGCAACATTGCAACATTTCCATCCTTGAGTTGTTGTTGATCTCTTCCTTTAGCCCAGAGTACAATATACAATCCAATCACCACTGCCACAGCACCTGCCAAGCTGATACGACCAGGACGAAAAATGAAACTAAGAAACAAGAGGAGATGAACTAATCAACTGTCGTAAATGAAGAGACCGTAAACAGCATTACCTTCCGGTATACATTTCTTCATGCATGAAAGCACAAGCAAAGACGGTCACGATGACAGTACATAGAGGATTGAACATAGCTGAAAATAGTGGACCTCTCTTTGATATGCACCATGCCTGAGCATAGTTTGTAGCTGCTGATACTAGACCCTGGATAATAAATAAATCCATTATGAGAAACAAATCTAGTTGTCTACCTTATCAGTTACCAGCCAGTTCTGAGTTAGTTTCTCACCGCATACAAGCAAGAGAATAGTTGAACGGGTGAGTTAACCTTCCAGGCCTGACTGTCCCGTTTGAACATCAAAGTTAGCAGAGCAGACTGTGTTGCCGCAAATAGAGACATCCATGCTGTCATTGAAAGATGATCAGGATATGTACAACCTATATAGCCCTGGTGTAAAAATTGCAAGAGTGAAGAAACGATGAGTAAAATATAGAGATTCGAACGTTAGTATACTTGATCACACCGGTCATCGTAAATGAATAGCATACCTGTAACATTAGCCAAAATGAAAAGCAACAATAGCTTGCCAAGAGCAGGGAGCAACCTAGCAACCAAGTGTCATGTGCCTTAAAATTGAAAAGGGAATTGGCAGGATGAAACTCTATGTTTAGTAACTTTGGGCCTTTGAATAGTGCCATTGAAACACCACCAGCTACACAGAGTATTATCCCAGTTATCTTAGCTGCACTTGTGATGCTCCGGAGACTCAGTTTTTCTAATCTATAATGCCCAATAAACAAATTTCCAAAATCATAAGCTACTAGCACTTGGAGTTTAACGTAGATTTCGCTAACGATTAAGAAAATCATGTTAAAATAAGTGTTTTTAATCATAAACTAGCACTTGAAAACTTATTGTATATGCATCAGTGAAGAGTATGTATGTACCCCATTGTGAAGGCCATTATAAGAGTGATTGCAGGTACTGAGTTACCCATTGCGCTGGCCGCTGAAGACGATGACAGGTATAGACCCTCATTGTTCAGGTTTTGGTAAACTGTTACGCTGCAATACAAACAATAAGATAATTTATGGTCAAAATCGAAAACATTCATAAAAAATACTCAAGAGTCTCAGACTTACAAGTCAGGGAGCTAGTGGTACATAAGATAGCATGGATTAGCTATTAGCTTAGAAGGCAATTGATAAATTTTATGTGAGTGGCGATTTTTGTTATTTTGGAAAGTCACCATATGTCAATTTCTTCATCACAATATTATATAATATATTGTGTACCATTAAACTTACCCAATAAAAGCAAGCAAAAATATCAACCAAAAGTTGTTCCATCCTAATCTAGATCTCTTTGCTCCCCTCCTGCATACAAAAGCATCATTTTGAGTATAAATAACCGTGAATCGGACATCAACGGACTCTTAAACTATAATTTGAATTGAAGTAATTCAAGTGAAATTGAATTATTTTATACGAAAATTCAATTTCGATTAAATTAATTCAATGGAATTTCTAATTCAGACAGTCCCAAAATTGTTTATAGAACCATACAAATCAAAGTAAGATTTTTATTACCTAAAAATTTTATATAATTCCATTTTAGTTCAGTATAGTCTAACTTTAAACCAAACACATAAATTAGATTCACACATATTGGCAATATACTTAAACTAAAATACTGAATAGGTAGTCACTGCCTTATCGATCGAAGATCAATATAAACAAATTTCACATCTATTTATAAGTCCGAAGTTAAGAATATAAATGAAATGTAGTTACCTGGAGGAGAAAGCAAAAGGAGCAAGAAGCAAAAAAGCAATGGTTTGCCTGTAGACAACAAAGACACTGGGACTCATATGCTCAACAAAGGCCACCCTACTGGATAGAGTAACTCCAGCATATGCAATCTGGCATGAAATCTGTACAAGTATGGGCTTGTACTCTTCCATTTTACTCATCTTTATCTATGTTCTTCTTAACTCTACCAAGTACCAATTAACTACTGGTTACTACTATATGAACTGAAATAATAACCATCTTCTCAGTTACATATATATAGAGGATATATGTATGGCAAATTGGCAGTGACAACTGCCTACAAGGCTACAACTATTATATCAATGCAATCAACATGATCAGATGCATAACTTGATTATTTTATGCCCCATCTTAGCCTTACAGGGCTGGGCTCCACCGGCTGGTGTCAAGTAGAAAATTGAAAAGTTATGGTGTTAATTACATTTTAATTCTTTTTCGTTAAATTATGAATAAATTTATATTATACATAATTTAATAGTAAACTTCTCTAAATTATTAGATAATTTTTAAAATATGACAACGAACGCAACTCAGTTGGTAAAGCATTTTCCCTCCAATTAATTGATCGTGAGTTCGAGTCACATTTACCATTGTAAAAGAAAATTATAAAATATAAAATTAATTAGATAACATATAAGATAATGATAGAAATACGATAGGTAGTGAAAGTCATATATCTATCTGTTCTTTTAATAAGTTTAGTTTTGGGTGAATTTTAGGGGAAATGGAATAATATGTTAAGTGAATAGTAACATTGAATGAAAGAATAAATAAAATAGAAAATAGAGTGATAGAAAGATTAATATGTGGAGATATTAGGAACTGTTTGGGATTTGTCTCAAATGAAACTAAATTTTTTTTTTAAACGGAACTCGTAAAATGCATAAAGTAAACCTTTAAGAGTGGAGTAGAGTGTAAATTAAATTATATATATGTTTTTCGTTTTAGGGCCTTCTAATTGGAGACGTAACAATCATAAAATTAATGCAATTTGGAAGTGAGACAAGCGAATTATATTAATAAAAATAGATGTGGCAACGCGAAAATGAACCAAGCATATTGATATTGAGTGACATTATCGTACTATTAAAAAATTTGGTAATTTGTCAGACTCACATGAGTCACATGCATATACTATCTTATTGCTGAACCATATCGCATTATCAAAAGTTGGCAAGTTAATTTGTTTCTTTCAACCTTATTCGAGATTAATAACATTCTACTGTATGCAACTTATTTGGTCATAAAATATCGGCCACGTCAGCAATTCACGACAACATTGCACTCATTATAATTCACTTTGTAATTTTGCACAATTCACTATTCAAATCATACAAATTTACAACTTCACTTTGAATAGATTGAGATATGATTTTTTGACTGAACCCAAAGGAGAAACTGGGACCATCCATAATATTAAAAAATAGTCATGAATACAAACGATCAACAACTTTATGGACCAAAGGATTCCACCATTGTTGTGAATCAGAAGGTTGTGAAGTGGAAATGCTTTGTGGAACCCCAACCCCAAGAGCCAACATCCTTCTCATCTTGGCACACATAATGACTTCTGAATCTCTCTTAAAAGTCTTCCAATATTCATCAATACCCTTATAAAAAAAATCACAAAACATAAATCACACAAAAAAAGACTACGACCTCAAAAACAACACCTATGATCTAATAATAAACCTCAATGATCTCAGGAAAAAACAAATGAGCTCTGCAAAAATAAACATATGATCTCAAAAATAAAAAAATCTATGATCTCAAAAGGAACACTTATGAACTCATGAAAAAAACTTTATAATCTCAAAACCAACATGTATGATTTTAATGAAAAATTTATGATCACATCAATAACACTTATGATTGCAACCTAAAGTCATATGATCTCAATAACAAAATATATATAAACTTGAACCATGCAGACCTATATTCTCAGAAATGAGACATATGATCTCAAACAAAAACACTATGATTTCAGCCAATAGCAAAATATGAAAACTTACATTTTCTACGGTAGCCTTGATCTCATAATCGTTTGTCAAATCTTGATCAATAGGATACTTGACAAATCCTTCACTGAATTTTGGGTTACTATGATACAAAGGCCGAAACCTTTTTACTTTGGTGATAGGATACGTATTATTCATAATCAATAGGCCAAAACCATTTACTTTCTCATCTTTAACCCTTGCAACAACAATTCCTTCAGTCCAATGGCTACACAATGGTAGCGTTGACGGCGCATCTCGTGCCATATGGTTGAACCTATGCAAATAGCAACAGTACACCAGTACCATAACACAACCACTCGCCGAACATAATTTTGTTTCTCTAAAATATTTTACAACACCAACTAACTTATCAATGACATATGAACAGAACACCAGTCATATATGTTTTTATTAAACCAACATCCTGCAGTGTTGTAAGCAGCTTCAAGTCAACAACATATCATGTTGAAGTAGGTGTCAAAAATACCCCACATGCATACAAAATAAAGAGTTACTTGAATTCATCTCCACCAGCTGTCAAGAGGAGCAACCTTCACTTCTCCACTTTTAGTAGCAACATCAACCCCACCCCAACGTCTAACGTTGTTTACCCAACCTTCCCTCAACTGATTCTCTTTAACAACACTGTCAGAAGGAACAGAGGAGTTTCCTTTGTACTTATACAGTACAAGGACATTCCTACCAACTTTCCGGGGGAGCAAAAAGATATCATGAACATCATCCCCACTAACCTGATAACTATACTTTCGAACATTCTGAACATACGAAGCATGATTAAAATTCTCCACCAACCATGGGCCAAGGCCCTTAGGTATAGTCTTAACTTTGACCTGGAATAACCCTCCAAAACCAATATCTATAATATCTTACTTTTGTTTATCGTTCACTTTTCCCAACACAGAACCAATCTTCTTTGGCTTATAGTTTGAACTCATGACTATTCGACTCCATACCCCTGGTACCTTTTTTTACCCTTGATAGGAACCTCCACCAAAAAATCCTTCTTCTTAGGCACCTTCTCATCATAGGGTTAAGGATCTTTTTCTTGTTGCCCTTCGGCTTCTTCACCTTCTTCGCAGGAGAACCTACAAAAACATGACATAAAAAGAAACCTATGATTGATATTAGTTAAACACGTATGATATCAGCAAAAAAACATATGATGCCAGAAAACAAAACATATGATTCCAGGAAAAGCCCTATGATCTCAGTAATAAACCATATGATTTCATCAATAATAACTATGATCTAAAACAAACACACTGTGATTTCAGTCAAAAGGAAATATCACATAATTTTTCTGCAAAAAGTCTATGATCTCAGTTCAAAACCCTAAGATATAAAATAAAACTACTATGATATCACACAAAACCTATGATATGAACAAAAAAATCTATAATATCAATAAAGACAACAACAAAAATTCAAAAAAAAAAAAAAGACCCGCCAAAACAAAAAATTCTCAGTATAAACCCTAAAATCTCATGAAGGATGACTATGATTTCAAATCAACACACTATGATTAAAAAAAAAAATCACATAATTCCCTACAGTAGCCTTGATTTCATAAAGTAGTTGATGATCAAAAAACTAAGATATGAAACAAAACTACTATGATATCACATAACAAACCTATTATATCACAAAAATTCAAAACAAAGAAAAATCGCGAAAAACTAAACAAACAAAAGACAACTTCAAAGGAACAACACAAACAACCCTATGAACAAACCCCAAACATCTATGAAAAAAAAAACTATATAAACCGGAAAAAGAAAAAATACACCCTTCGCGAGAGTATCTTCACCGGAAATCTTCCTCTTAGAGTTTTTAAGTAGAGGAATCTCACACATCTCCGCCAGGGTTATCACCTGACATTGTACGTAACTACAAAAATCAAACAAAAAACAAAAAATTGATCAGAAAACACATAGTCAACACTTCGACACCCAAAATCAAAAAAAAAAAAAAAACTGCAACTATTGAAAGGAAACACACTACATGCTGATTACAACGGAAAACGAGCGAAATCAGTTCGATTTTGAGAGCAACACGGACGAAATTATTCGATTTTGATGGAGATAAACTGTCAATGAGAAGAGTGAAAAGAAAGATAATTAAATGGAGTTGAAGTTAGTGAAGAAAACAGACATAATAAAAGAATGAAATGGACGCAAAAAGCAAACACGATCTTTGAAAGAACCAAAAGTTGAATAGTTAAGTGGGAAATTGTAAGAAACCCTCATTTCTAGATAAAATAGTTAGAAATTGTTTTTTTAAAAACTTTGTGTTACATTTTTAGTGATATTTAAAATTCTTATGATGGCGGTCCATGAATGTTGAATGTAATTAGGTCGAGGTGATCAAACTCTTTTCCGCATCCGCTGCTGACTGCAAATGATGTTAATTTTATATGATTGGATGAATCATCATCTCATCGTTATCACATCTCAATTATAATGACTAGGATCATCAAATACATGCATCGTTGTGGTCCTTGTGGATGACCAAATATCACACTACATTAATTATTGGCAAATGGCACAACATTCCAACCTTACTCCAATCGATCATCTTGTTTCAACTTTTCACTACCTAGCTAATCAACAATAAATTAATTCATATTTAACTTCTCTCCTATACTATTATTTTACAATAACCTAACCTATCGAACATTGTATAATTAATCATTATCTACTTTATAAATAATATTTAATATATTAACTCTTATACATAACATTCCCCAAATGTGTCTTTCTACGGTCAGCAGGCATTCGCCCTGCCTAACAACATGCACCTAATCGACACATCGTCTACAATTCGTCAATGGGCAAATTAGTTTATTTTTTCATTAATTGTAAACGGACTAGAATACCCATAAAATTATAAAATAATAAATAATATAATTAATTTAAAAAGTAATTTAAAAAATAAAAAATATATATAATAATTAGTTAATAGGTCGGGCCATTACCATGGGTCATTCGGCCCGACAAGATTCGTCCGGCCCGTCCACACGGCCTAACCAAATCCGCTCGGCCCAATGGCCCGACCGGTCCAAGCTTGTACATTGTCTATATATTAAATTCTGAAGCACATAAAATAACCACTTGGAGACATCTCACAATTGATCTACTTACTTTATATATATGTCTATAAAAACACGTTTAGTGGTATTATCATCTTAAAACATCTACAAAGTCAAACACATACAAGAAACTAATTAAAGATGAGTATCATAAGCTAAATCTTTTTTTGCTGTTTCAAAAAAAAAAAATTTAATATTTGCAATGATGATAATTCGTAAATAGCACGTGATTTTTTTCGCTTCTAGATACAATATTATTATTATTATAATATTTTGGACAAATTTATCATCAATATCAAACTTAATTACAACATTTCTATCGTTCTTTATGCAGAGAAAATAATCACCCATTTCAAGAATACACACATATCCTCTTGGATACAGGATGTCTCAGCTTGTCACTCGGCTACATACGTTTTGACTAAATAGCCTGTTAATTGACACCAAGAATAGTTTAATGTCAGTTACGATTTCTTGCCAATTCAACACAAAGTCTTGTATGGTCAACTTGAATTCATACTAAATACTCCTTCCGTTCCAACACAAGTGGCCATTTACTTTTGGAGACGGAGTTTAATGTCCAGTGTAAAATGTTGAGGGACAAGTGCACATGGAGTGTAATTGAGTTAAAAATGTTGCCAAAAATAGACATTTATAGTAGGACGGATATAAAAGGAATACATGACATTTGTTCTGGGACAGAGAGAATACATGTTATATTTAATGATTTTATGAAGTTTAAAACTAAAAGGTATATCAAATATATTATACACTAAAATTTCTATAAATTAATAATGTTGGGACCATGATATTTTATTAATTTAATAAAATATTATATAATCGATAAATTAATAGTTTAAAATTTAAGAGGTTTTACGTATATGCATGATTGACCAAATTTTATTTTAAGTGCATTGGAACCGAAATCTTTTCTAATGAGATTTTACGTTTATGTTTGATTGATTATAAGAACATTTAAAATGCAATATCACATAAAATTTAAATGCAAAAATTTTGAAGGCTAGGAGTTGGACATTGGAACCTAGTGAATTGTTGATGATGCAGTATGATCGACTGATATTGATGAAATCGTTCGAGCAAATAAGGCTCTCCTCAAGGCTGCACCTCAGATTAAATTCTACTCGTTGAACATATATCCATAGAAATCGATGAAGAAAAAGTCTATCCATTATCCGATCTATTATCGACGGATCATATTGTGGATCAACCCGCTTAGATCTAAATAGATCCACGACCTGTCAAAATTTATAAAAGAAAAATGTTTTGCAAAATATTACTCGTGAAAATTATCTAAACGATAACAATGTCACAAGTTCGAATATTCAAAATACACATTACACGTTAAATTCGTGCATATAAGTTACCAAATTATGCGACTGGCAACGTATTATACCTAATTAGAAGTGAATATACGATTAAATAAAACTCCAATAATTCCACACGAGAACATGTGACAATTGTCATGTCCGATCATCTCCTTACGTTATGAAAATGTTGTATCCATTATCCAATCCGTTAGCTAATGAATTTAATCGAGTTGATCCATACATATGAGTAAATGGATACATAGTTTTTCTTAATTTATTAACCTACTTCATCACTCTCGGATCAAGGTTTCTTTATGTACTTTGTTGTTTTTAACCTTTGTCACACTATAAATAAAATTTAAATCATAATTAAAATTAAAAAAATTGTATTTTAAGTCACTGTCAAACTATTATTGAAAAAGTGTCAATCAATTTAAATGAAGAACAACGAAGCGCAACTCAATTGGTAAGACGCTTCACCTCCAATCAGGGGCGAAGCCAACAAAATTGTTTAGAAGGGGCAAAAAAATATTATTCTTCGGTTTAAAATTTTATATTAGTGTGAAATATTAGTATAGTTATTTTTGTTTGTAGTCACTAAATCAAATAACTTACTAGATAAATTTCATATTATTGATGTATAATATCATATAAAAGAAAGAAAAATAGTTAGAACTTTTTTTAAAGTTTAACAAAATGTTAAACGTTTACATGTTATAATGCGTAGTAATCTACATATATGCATAGAGCAGTGAGCACATATCCTAATTTTAACCATCAATAAGGTTATTTGTTTACATTTCTTTTATTTTTTAACTAAACTTCTTATTCTGACATGTGGATCAAGACAATAGTAAAATTTAGAAAAAGAAAGTACTCCATTAATTTATACATTCTCCCACATAATTTCACATATAATAAATAATTAAAATGTTAGTTTCACACTTTAACATATTTTGCACATTTAAGTACAAACTTAAAATAATTAAAATGGAAAAGGAAATGTCGAGTGTGGGTAATTGCCCACACTGGCACCACTGTGCCTTCGCCACTGCCTCCAATTAATAGGTCGGGGGTTCGAGTCACCTTTTGCCGTTTCGAAAAAAAATCAATTTAAATAAAGGGAAATCAAACTATTCTCTAATCTCTTTTATTCGAATGATGATGATGAAGTCGATGGATATAAAGTGAAGATGGACAAAGAAAAATTAAAAAATGTATGATAAAAGTGCAGTTTTTTTTAACTGCACGCGATAATATTTGTTATAATTGTAATCTTACATATATTGAATAAATATAATAATGATCCAAGACTAAATAGACATTGTAAATGATTTGGTGGTTATGTAACCGGTCTATAAGCAGATTGGCAAGGGATTCATTTTTTTTTTTTTAAGAGCCGAGGCTCAATTTTCTTATATATATAATAGTCGAAGATGGGAAAAGACACCCGTTAGTACAAAAAAATTTACGGAGGTTTATGCGAACCCAACAGATCCAATAATCTACCTAACTGATGCCACCACGGGCTAATAATTACCAATCCAACAAAAATGACCCCAAAAAAGGCACTTAAACCCAAAGGTTTTCTTGACGCACCAACGTCCGTGCCATTGGCTGTGCCGAACTGTGCCATCAATGAGCCACTGCCCGTGCCCCTGACCGAGCCATTGCCCACGCCATATTGGCAAGGGATTCATTCCTAACTATGCATGACATTTTTTCAATTACATTTATAATAATAAAATAATATTTAAATTATACTAATAATAATGATAATAAATAAAATAAATGAATATAATAAAATTCGAAATATTATAAATCATAACTTTTTTAATTTTTATTTTTTTATTTTTAGGGTAAATTTAATATTTTACTTAATATTTTTATTTTTTATATTCAAATATTCTTTTGGCGAATGGGAGAATGCCGTTTCATCAAAAGGTGAATGGGCGAACTTCATTCGTCAATTTGATGAATCAATATAGAGCGTTAGATCAACGATCCAACGATATATGATTATTTGCCTGATGTCTCAGACAGAGTGAATAGTATCTGATTGTAGAAGAGCTCATGTATCTTGTTTCTTATAAATAATGTTATTGGTCAATTTCATTAAATTATATAAAGTGAATGTAACATGATGGGTATATATTAGTATTTTTAAAACCGTGATTTGTAAGTCTGTATCGATTCAATCATTTAGTAAAACTCATCAATACACATAATTTCATCATGAGTTTCGGTTTGCAGACTTGCAGTGTATACTAAGGGCTGAGATACTTGTTAAATTGTTAAATATTACCTGTGGACTAATTGACTTGTGATTCTAGGAATATACTCCTTCATCATCCACGAATATACTCCACTCTCATTCCTACACATGTAACACATCCTCGCAAGTAAAAACAAACTGAAAGTCAATACTCTTTTTCTTTAAACGGTTAAAGGTAACTCAAATCTCAATCCCAGACTTACCAACTGAGCAGTCAATACTTTTTCTTAAAAGGTAAACAAATTTAATGAGACAACTCTCCATGACAACTAGCCCTGCATGCCAGCCTCAACCAAAGATCCACTGCAAACCAAATTATCAAAGCCAAGACCTCTCATATTTACATCATCCTTTACTACAGAACCAGATAAACAGTATCATGATATGCAGTAAACTTTTTACATCACCATCTACTAGTAAGAGTGCAATTATGATTTGATGTAGGGTAAAAATGGATAATTCGCTAGTTAGTTCATCAACGCCATAGATTCATGTAGTCGTTGCTCGAAACGATGATAGAAGTTAGCGGAAGTCACTTAGTTCTAGGTTCAAGTCGCCTTTGCTTTGGTTGGATTCGTCAATCCGTGAAGGTTGGAAAGTATGCATATGAAAAAGAGAACATATCGAGGTACGTCTATGGTTCGAGGTTGAGTCCGCCGGTCGGTCCCCGGTAGCTTCCATCGTTAATCTGTGACAAGAGAATAAGGAGTTAGATCCTTTAGATTGGTTTGTATAGGAGAACCCGGTACTTAGACTTAACTAGGTTAGTCGAGTTTTCAATCTCAGTCCTAAAAACTTAAAGGGTAACTTTTCGTAAGTAGTCACTTACCCTTTAAGAGGAGTAATGTCTTGTATTTATACTTGCAAGGTCTAGAGGACACACTTTCGAGAAGTCGGAGTTTGGTCAGCTCGGCGACATTTCGACATGTGGTTTGGAGGCGAGTGGCTTGTTGCTATCACATCATAATTGGTGTTAGTCCTTTATTTGGACACACTTTTCTATGATGTGTATTTGGAACCGAGACTTAGTGTAGGTAGTCTTCCCCTCTGTGCTGTGTAATAGTACTATTTCCTTTTTTCATGTGCAGGAGAGTAGTGAACCTAAGACTTTTCCCTGTGTCCGATCAAAGAGAACCTAGGACTTTTCCTTGTGTAGGACAAAAATTGAACCTAGGACTATTTTTAGAGACGTCTCGGAGATCGTAAGATGTCTTCATTCATTAGGTCGTAAGTCAAACTTTATGGTACATATCAATGATCTATGCCCAATTAGTTTCACTTTAACTTTAACTGCAAAATAAATTGTTGTGTTTAAAGGTGGGACCCTTTAATTAAGATCAATGCATTGTTTTATTTTCAAATGTATTGTAAAATTTAACGAAAAATATTAATTTAACCTGTTAATTTGCCCACCTTAAATGTTTATCCACTCGCAACGGTTTTAGAAAAAATACACCGGCCATAACTAGGGACTTAAGGATTTCACAATCAGACGGATTAGAGTTTTAAACAAAATATAGTACTACTTTTATAATTAATAAACTTACATGCCTATAATTTATGTATTGTAAGAGTACTACTATTATATAATTAACTTTTTAGGGGCAACTAATGTGATTTACATTTCTTTCCCAATTGAAGTATCGTTGAGCGGGGAAACAAACCACTTGGAGAATCGAAGTTGGAGCTTTGACTGTGAAATAGGCATGGAAATCCCCAAATCACAGTGGGTGATTGTGGCGCTATTCACTAGCTGTGCTGTAGCAGTTCATTTCTGGACATGGAAATCCAAATCGACTTCTTCCACCAAAAACAAAATCAAGGAACTCGAAACTTCCCTAAAATCTGCCTTGAAGAATTGTGCTGCTGAAAGACAAGGACGTATCCGAGCTCAACAGGTAGTAGTCCTAATTATCTACAATTTACTCTTCTCTCCAATTATGAAATTTGCGTTTTCTCGTTTGAGGACCAACTGTTTGATGAAATGCTTCAAAGACTTTATGTTTTTTTTTTTGCCTGTTCTATATGACAATCATTGTGTTTTGACAGTTTGTTAGATTCCTAGGTGATATTTTTGATTTCATGTGATTATATGACATTCGAGCAGATGCCGAAACAAACAATCTAGTCGTGCCAAGCCCAAGCATATCGTTTATATGATTTCAAAGGGGAATCTTAGCAAAGACCTGTTATCCTAACATTCCAAACCAGCACGCCAGCACTGCACAAAGTGTTTGGCACACTCCCTGAATTTACAAATGCAATCATATAAAAATCAGTTTACCTATATATTGTAGCCCTAGTTAAAGATGCATTCGAAGTTAAAGGTTCTTCGAACTAGTATGCTGGATCCTGGAGATAAGACAGAAAGAGAGCCGTTACTTAATTCCATTGTAGTGTAGTACTATGGCGCGTGGGAAGCATAAGGATTTTATGTGCTCTATAATTTGGAAACATTATTGAAATATTATGAGATGACAAAGTTGTATTTCACTTTTCTTGTTGCAGGAGCTGAGAGATGCTCTTAGTAAGGGTAATCATGATGACAATCTTGATTCGAGCACTTATCCAATGGCACCTATTGGAGTTGTGCGGTCATGCTTCTCTACACGGTTAGCTCACTGAACTATAGGACATAAAATTCTGACCAGGCATGAGTGTCCGTTGCATTTAATTTCTATGAGTTATTGTAGGAATGGAACACCAAGACAGCCTTTACTTGTACCTCTGGCCAAGGCATCCCTGGTGCTTGATCCCAAACGCGTCCCGGAAGCATCTCTTGAGGGTCTGGGAGCATATTCTCACTGCTGGGTTATCTTTGTGTTCCATTTAAATACAGATCTTGACAAGTTGTGGAAGCATCCATCAAAAGCAAAACTGAAGGCAAAGGTTTGTGGTGTTCTAATTTATGTTCTTTCGTTTCTTGGAGAATAAAGCAAATAAATATATAATATTGGATATAAATCTATGAATAGGTAAGGATTCCAAGGCTTAATGGTGAAAGAATGGGAGTATTTGCTACAAGAACCCCACACCGTCCTTGCCCAATTGGATTAACTGTTGCAAAGGTATTGTAATGTATTTACACACATCCCGGTACATTTCAAAATTGCTATTTCGTTTTAACTATGTATTTCTGTCAATTTGTTGGGGCACAAACACCACTGTTGTCGGGTGCACTATTCAACCTCGTAAGAAACTGGATGTCTTTTGGCCCCCAACTAGGGGAGCATAAGCCATTATTTTGCTATTTTTTTCTCCGAAATAAGCAATAGTTCTCAGTTATTTTTTTTCAGTATCTGTTTTCATTTTTCTTTCCAAATATTTAGCTTTGATAACAAAACATACTGCATTTGCTTCATCTGCACTTCCAAAATTTCCCTACAACTAAAGTAAAATGCAGCTTGTAGAGTCAATTGTGTATTTATGCTCAGTAAGCTTCAACACCTACCAACTATTCCTTCCAATCAAAACATTAGCATATTCACATTAGTCTTACAGGTGGAGTCCGTGCGTGGTCACAATGTGCTACTTTCTGGAGTTGATCTGGTTGATGGAACTGTAAGTGCTCCTGTTGCTCCTGTGTTATGGAACGCATTAAATTTTCAATTGTATGCTGTCTTTATTTTATCATTGTGCTTTAAATGAGTGCATAATGTGTTTCTGATATTTATTTGAGAATTTGACAGAATCCTTATCTTTTAAAATAAATGACAGCCTATCCTGGACGTGAAACCTTATTTGCCATATTGTGACAATATTCCAGGAGCAACTGTTCCTGACTGGGTCAAGGTACTTTTACGTGCATACGCTTCTAGGTGTACATCATCACTGTTATTATATAAGTTCAGATCCTTAGCATTATCAACACTCAGTCAGCAAATTTCAGCTACAAAACCGTCTTAAGATGAGGCTCTATAATTGTATTTGTTTCCAGCAATTTCTTAAATAGTTAACGACGGATTTTCTCTACTTCAGCATTTGATGATAAATAATATGTATTGATCATGCATTTTCTAGCTTCCCAGAAAGCAATAGCACCTCTCTGTAATTTTGCAAAAATTAGTATGTTATGTTTCTCAAACAGTGTGATAAACCTATCATGAAATGTGTGTTGAGCAGGTAGATGACGTTTTGGGTATAGCTTCTGTTGACTTCTCTGAAGGCTTTTCATCAAGTCTTGCAGATTCTTGGCCACTAGTGGTGAGAATTTTTGTGAACCAATCAGCCTTTAGTCAAGCTTACACATCATTCAATCTTTCTATGTTATTGCTGCAATTTCTGTGTATTGATATTTTTGCAATGATATAGTATTATTCTTTTGGTAAATGAAAATAAGTCTTGAGTGAATAGAGAGAGAGAGAGTTATGTCATATGTGCCTATGCCTGTTGTTTCGTACTCCCCTATTCCACACCAAATGTCGAATGTTCCATTTATATCATTCCCCTGCAAATATCCCGTTTTAATTTTTTGTATAGTGTAAACCTATGACAAAACATTTGTTCGGGCCACATACTACGAACATACTTTACTCCCACTAATATACCTATATACAATACCTTAATCTCCGGGCCCAAAACCATTTGGAATCAGTAGTGTTCAAGTGTATGCAAGATAGCTGCTTCATCAGGGGAGGGTTAACAACAACAATGTGTCCTTGAAGTGATTAATAAATATCTCTGCAGTTCATCTGCAGATCTAGCTGAACTATTGGTGGCCTAAAGTGGCGTTATAAAATTGTGGCTAATTCAGCTAAAAGATACTTTTCCATTTGTAATAGCTAATTAGCTATTATTCATTAATTAATCTTCTTATGTAAACATTCAAATATAAAATATTCCATTTCGGAAACTTCACTTTAATGCTATTAACTGCACAAGTCTAGATGCCATAACATTTTGAACTCATGAGTCTAGTTAATTTATGCAGTCAGTACTCTGTAGTTACACATACTGGGGAGAAAATTTAACGAATTATGCACAATACTTCTATATTAGCAAATTACAGAACTATATAAAGCTCCATTTGAAAGGTATTGGCTTAAACTTTCAAACTGATTTTTTAGGAATTAAACAACTAGATTAAAAAACTACTAATGTTCCCATTTGTTAGATTATGTTAAGAGATGAAAATATTGCAGTAAATGAAGTATTGTACTTACTCTAACTTATAAATTTGTATACAGTTGCAACTATATTTGTAAAATGTATATTGCTCCAGGCCCAAAGTTTGGCTCAATATTCCTATGAGAACCACTCAAAACATCACTATAATTAGGCCAAAGAGAATTGCTGCGAGTCCCCCAATCTTGACAATAAGAAATAGTTTTATTTAATAAATCACTTAATTCGTTAATTGTACCAAACTAATTTTAGAATAGATTAATTTTATCTCTTTGCAAATCATATGCATAACTGATTCAAATGTATTTCCTTCTTTCAATAACTTGAGATTCATCCATCGTTTTTTTATGACTGGCTGAAAAACAAAACTAATCATAATGAAATTTGATACCAACTATTGGTACCAAAAACACCTGGAACCAAATAAATGCCTGTACACAATTACGATTTATGAAGTAACTATTGGTACCGATATAAGATGCAATTTGAAAACAAAAAATTGAAATTAATGCCTTGTGAAGACTGGTAACAAAACATGGTATCATTACAAATATATATCAATAATGGTATCAAAATATGTTACCCCCGAATTATATCAAAATTTCAAGAGTCGATCCGCATATCCTACTGCCATGTACATGAATCTAACATTTTCCCTAGTGTTTTCAAGATTCGAACTCTTTGGCATAAAAATCAGATGCAATTTCACAATTATGAATAAATTTTACTAGGCCATATATCAATTCTTGCTCTTCATATATATATTAACGTTATGACAATTGACAAATAGTTCATCTTATTGCAATTTTGGTTAGACAGGTCATGAAACCTATGACCTTTCCTTTTTTACCTGTTCAAAGTCTAACTTGAACGTTGTAATATTTCCAGGAGAAGAAGTCACTTTGTGCCTCTTCCGATGAATTCCAAATGCTTATAAAGCAGGTTCTCTCATATGACATACGATCTATGTCTCAACGAATTCGTCCTCATATATCCTCAATCGAATCACTAAATCTCGGCAAGGATGATAATGAACCTGAAAGCAGTTTAGAAGATGCAGGGGTTGAAAATGGAGGTACGCTAGTTTCTTCAGTATCAAATGATGTTGTTTATCACCTGATTTTAGAAGACCTGGATGTTTCATATACAATTGATTCCAACTCAAACGTACACGTTGAGAGAGCTGATTCTACATCTCATGCGGGACGTCGAGTAAACATTATTAAATGATGATCCTTGGTCTTTTGATTCTGAAATCCAGTTTAGGTAAGAGCATAAAATAGAGAGCTTTTATGCTGGAAAGCCTGTCAAGTGTCAAACTGTCAACCTAGTTTAGCACTGAATTTTATGCTTTTTTGTTGGAATCTCATCCTATATGTTTCGTGGTATGTGATATACAGACCACATTTTGACTGAATTCACTATTGAGGAAACTGAATATAATAGTCTGATTCGGAGTCAGTGTTACATTAGGTTATTCCTAACATCTTGTTGCTTAACAACAGAAGTAGTTGTTGTTGAGTTGAAGCAGGTTTCCTCAACCAGTTTCGGAGTTCCAGTACCCAATTAATAAATGAATCTTAATCTATGAAATGTTTCAAACTTTAATCTTATATAAATCTGTCGAAAATTGTATTTGTGACCTAGTGATGCAATGTATGTTAAATCCAGCATTATTCGTGCATATGCAAAAAATTGATTTTGACTTAAAAAATAGTATTAAGTATTGTAGAAATGTTTTATACAGCTAATTGCTGATTTGCCTGTTAAACTTTATCTTGTTTTCGTGTTGTAGGACGTTGTATGCCATGTAAGTTACAAAAGTCACTTTTTCATGTTTTTTCTCATCCACAAGATGGCTTTTTGTTAGATGTGAGCTGCTTCCCACTATACTTCTGTCCATATATTAGTTATCACCATGTTTCTGTTGACATTTCTACAATTCATTTGCCTACAGATTAATCTTAAGTCATTTACATAAAAACAATTTTAAGAACTATAATTCTAATATAATATTCTCATTCTTTTTTTGAAACGGCTAAAGTATGACTCGAATCCCGACCTATTGGTTGAAGTGAAGCGTCTTACCAACTGAGCTTTACCAACTGAGCTGCTTTTCGTTGTCAATATAATATTCTCATTACATTTTCTTTTTCAGTTATGATTTGAGATTAATGTGTTTAAACGGATCTGTCAAGAAAAAAAGTGGGTAACATATTCAGGGATGAATGAAGTATAAAATGAGACATGAAATGGATAAATCTAATGAGTTCAGTTAAATAATAATTTAAAGATGAAATGGTCCTAGAGATTTTCTGGCAAAGCTTGCGTGTCATAGTTACACAAGGTACATAGCTTCTACTGTGGAGGCATATTGGATTGCTCCCACATAAAATGCAGTGAATGACTGAGTGTCAATTGGATATGCTAGTCTTTGCAAATGCATACAAAGTCAAGACTGCTTAAACTTATCTGAGAATCGAGCCGCACATTGATCTTGATCAGTAGTTCAGTACTACTTGAGCATTTGAGGTTAGTATCATCATCCTGTTGGCCTTTATTCTTCTTACTGTATCCTTCTCAATGACTTTAGAATTTTAGGCTTTTCCTCTAATTTATGGTTCACAAATGCTCTTTTGAGATGAATTTCCTCGAAATTAAAGAACAACTGTATAGGAATCTGATGAACTTGGTGACCCTTGATACTGATTTCTTTAGAACCTAATGGACTGGAAAAGGTTCATGTTTTCAAATAACAGATGCCAAATTCTAAAAGTGTGCACTGTGTAGAGCTGTAATGTTGAAAGAATTTGGTAGCCAAATGTGTCAGACCTGGCAGCAATCATTAGTACTTTGTCACATTGCACATGCCAACCTATGTCTGCATATATTTCCCACTGACTTTTGAACCTCCATGGAATTTAATTTCAAACATTTACCATTCACAAACTATCATACTAATCTTCATATATTATTAAAAAAAAAAATCTACTGCACACCTAACAAGTTTTTACAATATATCTTGAACTTACGCTCATTTTGGTATTGAAGTTATTATTTTTGCAACATATTTATGTTTTATAATTTGATTTGATTTTTCATTAGAAACGTAACATAAAACTCTAATGCATGAAGTTCTCCGAACCGTGATTAATATACTTTTGACTTTCTGGTACGATGGATCTAATCAAGCATCTAATTATCGTATTTTATTCTTCAATTTATAATTGTAAATTAAATATATGTTTTCTTTTAGATCAAGTAAAATTAATAATTGCAACCTGTGGACTCTTGAGATGATTTAGAAAACATAAAGTACTCATTATCCTTATGTTCCAGTAAACTTCATACATTTATTATTTTTAGTCGTCTCATTAAATTTTATACATTAACAAAAAGAGAAGTTACCTACTACTAATAAATAATAAACAATCTCAACTTTGCATAAAAATTACACATTTTATCACTAAAAGTATAATTTTCTCCCACCTTTTTTATTTATTATTATTATTTTAACTTTTCACATAATACTACGTGCCAACCCTAATGTATGAAGTTTGATGGACAGAGGGAGTTCTAGACGAATATTTTTGAAACCCCACCAAATTTATGAATCATTATTGCCACCACATAATTGACACTTTATGCTCTTTAATCAGTCTGTCTTATAAATATAAACTATGGTGAGTACTGAGTGCTAAATACCAAGAAGTCCTAGTAATTGTGAAAATGAAGCCATTCTATGCTTTCATTCTCATCCTCTTGTTCCTTACACTAAGAACGACCACTGCAACATCAAGATACTACGTGCGGCAGTTTTTACTACGGCAAAATGCAGCAAGGTCAGCCTTAAAACTGCCACCATTGATCTGGGACTCGAAAATTGCACGCTATGCATCACGGTACGCAAACCAGAGACGGGCGGATTGTGCGCTGCAGCACTCGAACGGGCCATACGGGGAGAACATATTCTGGGGCAGCGGCAACAGGTGGACACCGGCTCAGGCAGTGGCGACCTGGGTTGGAGAGCGGAGGAAGTACAACTATTGGTCGAATTCTTGTGCGTACGGACGGGAATGTGGGCATTATACTCAGATTGTTTGGAGGGGTACTACAAGAATTGGATGTTCTAGGGTGGTTTGTGCCAAGGGTATGGGTGTTTTCATGATCTGCAACTATGATCCACCTGGGAATTATGTCGGAGAAAGGCCTTACTAAATTTGTCATCTAGATTCTAGTCATTCTCTTTGGAATATGAAATAAATGTTGAGTTTAGGTGCTCATTCTCTAATCTACCTCCTTCATTTGTCTATATGTAAATAAGTTTTTTTATTGAGACCAAACATTCATTATTTCCTTGATTAAGATAGGTTAAAGTATGAATCACAAAAGCACACAAACGCACATGAACATTCAACTCCACAAGTAAGGTGATACCGTTTTGCAAAAATTGAATATAATACATATAGTCGTGTGTGTGTGTGTATATATATATATATATA
>JAYMSP010003080.1:0-21210 GCA_036897095.1 Plantago elongata
GGTTTATTAATTCTTTAGATGGGTTCTTCTGTACACTCACGATTCTGATTTTGTGAAACCCTCCTTTCATCTCCTTTGATGCAATTTGAACATTACATCAGTGGAAAGTTATACTTTTTTATGAACAGATCATATCGGTCTCAATTTTGTCGTTTGTGAGTAATATGATTTCAATCTCTTGTAACATGCCAAATAATATGCTCATGCAGTTTCAACTCTTTTATATTCAAAACAGGTATTAGTCGGTGAATCTCTTGTTAAGCAGGAGGACCCAACTGCTGGAATAGCTCAACTCTTTGGTAAAGATATTTCTAAGTGATCATCATGACTGATATCCAACTTCTTTCGCCCCTGGGTATGGAGAAAATGTTGTTGAGGGTGACATGAATTACTGAAAAGATTGTTCTGGAGGACTTGCCTGAATGTTTTATTTTTTTCTTTAAAATTTCCGTTTTGCTCCTATCTCCCCGATATAGTTCAGTGAAGGACAGAAGGACCAACAATTTTGAATGTACTTATAACAATACATTACGACTCCTTCCCCGTTATGGGTTGTGAGGATCAGCTTTCATTAGATCATCTGCAGTCAAGTGAGCTCTGGAAATTGGAAGGTGTTCTACTTCTTCAATAGGCTTCTTAAACTTTGTACTGAAGTTGGACATTGTGCTTAAACATCCTTTGGTGATGAGTTGGGATGACCTGATCGAATGATTGGTCTAGGTGTAGCCTTACTCATTCCGATGAAGAGAGTAGCCGAGTTTCTTTCCAAAAATTGAAGATGCTTTCATGTAAACATCTGATCGGATTTCACTGTTGTAAAGAGCATTTAGCTGGAAACTTATTGCTGAAGTCTAGTCGGTACTGATGTACGTATGTACCTAGGTACTTTGTATTCCCCAATGCGCACGTACTCAAGGCATGTAGATGGACTGCACCTGCACGCGCAAAATGAAACAGTTTTAGGCAATAACTCGCGGCATGTTGTATCACATACACATCCTGCGATTTAAACCTTTGGGGCTAACAAGTACGGAAGATATGGAGTGAAATAGGTCCCCTACTTGATCTCTATGTCAAGAAGAAAAAGTAGAAGGCCCCTATGAGTGGAACTGTCCAACTAACATAGGATGTGGTCTTCTGGTCTATTTGGTCCTTCGCAATATATAACCACTGCATTTACATGACTGATTGCAACGGATCCAGATTATTACTACAAGACAGTGGCCTAAAGTTTAAGTCGGGACAAATTTATAGGTCACTCTCAAATCAATGTCACAATAACTTTTTCTGTTAATTACAAACACCTCCCTTACGTTATACAACTTCATGGAAAGAACCCATGTCATAAATCAAGATAATGGGCCGTTGATAACTCAGTTGACTAGAGAGTCCCATGACGTAAGTGATATGGGCTCGACTATTGCTGGTGTGTACTATTTGAGTCACTTTATTTTTATTTCCCAATTATGGGTCAATCCGGCTTAGCATCATCGGATCCGTTTTAAGGGGTGACTATTCTAGCGGTGTGTTTTACATTTACAAGACTCTCAAAATCTTATTTAAGTAAACTCAAGTACTTTACCACTTAAATTAACAAACCGTTAGTTTATTTGTATTAATGCAATGTGATTTTTGTATTATTGATCAAAAACAAAAATCAATCAAAGTTGAAGTTAGTATTAACACATTGTCCGTTACCTGGGTGTGGAACTTCAGCTCGGGACTCCTGGAATTAAAGTATTTCTCCATACATTTTGTTTTTTCTTAATATATCATAATCAATTTCGTGTATATGTCAGTCATATCCGAAATAAAGAATGAAGGGATACAAACATGGGTACTTATTGTTCATCAAAATATGCCCCGAACCACAACATAGGACTAGGAGTATTAGAATCTGCACGGTTCAATCGACAAATTAACCCAGTGAACCGGAGTCACGTTTTTCACCACACCGGATTGATTAAATACCGAAAATTTGATAATTTATTTTCAAGATAAAGATTTATAAATCTTTAATAATTATACTATGTTTTGCAACCCGTAGTGTTTGGAATTAGGACCTGTAGTGGTACCGTTCGCTAGCTAAGTGTCTCTGTATGTATATGTAGCTGGTTGTTGAACATAAATGAACATTAATAGCATAGTTCCCAATATTGGTCCCAAAACGTGTAACATTTTGAGCTCCACTAAAATTTCTTTCTTTCTCATTGAATAAATTCTGTTTTGATATATGGTAGTATATGTGGTGGTTCTCTATCGTCACACGAGAGGTTGAGCCGTCGCTCTCCTCCGTGGCTTCGTGGCCGAGTTCAATCCCGGCAAGAATTTATCATTTAATCAAGTCCAAGAACATTGCACTTAGTTGTGTTGTGAATAGTAGGTATAATGCTCTTGTGGTAGTGGAGGAATTGCTAACACTGTGTTGCACGTATAAAATGTTAGTTGAATGGTCATTTCGTTATAAAATCATATTAAAAGATTAATGCATTAATTTATACGAAATGTAACTGCATGTTTTATATTCTCTTTAACATAAAATGTTAATTGGTTGATCATTCCGTTATAAAATTATATTAAAAAATTAATGTATTAATCTATAAGAAATCAAATAAAAAACGTATGCTGGAGTAAAGGCAGACATTTAAGGTATCTAAGTTGAAAGTAGAAAGGAATTCCATAACATGAAACTCCTCGACCCAAATACTATATGCTCATGTTGATTTGAGAGCTAGATATTCACTTTTAACAATTGGCAAATTGATTTAACTCCAAATGTAATGTTACATCAACTTTATATTCACGGTTCACCTATCATACTAAAATGCCTTTTCTATTGCGTCGTTGTCAGATTTTAATTTCATTTACCCAGACAACTTGGTAGTTGTAATGTATTTTGACATGTTTTTTTCTTCACGGGCACTATCCTTTTGACAGTATTTACAAATATATTTGAATGATATATATCTGAGATATTTTAATTGCAATTTTATTACAATCTTCACAATAGTTGTACTTTCAATTGTTGCACTTAAATAATTTACCAAAAAGAATTTTAGCACGCATCTTTATAGTACAGAATGTACATAATTTTGCACCCCAACCAAATGAAAATTATATACACACACATAAAATGAAGTATTCTTAAACACATATGATCTACTATTTAAGTATATGACACTTGAACAATAACAACTTTTAATGTACCATTACAAATTATACTGTTCTGTTTTAACTCTTAACGATCATTGACCAACCCCCTCATAACTACTTACACATCGTTCTGTTTTAACATACCATTACACTATGCACTCAGTATAATATCCAACACAAGAAATTATAAAACTACCAGGTCGCCAGATTATTTATTTATTTACATTTCTATGTATTCATTATCTATTTTTATTTAAAATTTAAAAAAAATCCTCCTGGATAGAAATTAATATGGCAAACCTAAAAAGATAAATAGCTAGCACAGCAGCTTGCATGTGCAAGAGCAGAAGAGAAACATCTGTCCATAGATATATATATTAATTAATTGCCGGCAGAAACAGAAAGAAAACACAAGTTTCCTTTTTTCCTCATAAATGATAATTTAAGAATTGAATTGTGATGATCAATTTTGGCCTCCATTGATATATATGGGACCTTGTTGAAATAAAATCTTCATTTTGGTAGCTAGGCAGGGTTCACACAAACTCAGACAACACATAGGATCCTTCAACTTGGGAAATGTTGTGCATGTGGACAATCTTGGTTCTTATAATATCGTCGTATTTGCTATTATTTGATGTCAGCCTGTTACTTGATCCAGATTCTTTGCATGTTCATCAATTCTTATACTACTATAAGGCAGAAACACTATGATGTTCTAACTCATAAAATCACTTCGCATGGTTACATAAGGACGTTTCCATCGAGAATTAATCTACCATGGATACCTAGAATTTGCTCAATTAATAATCAGTTCGCTACAACTTACTTGAAAACATATTATATGAAGCTTGCAACAAAGATAATTACACTGTAGAGTGGGTATTTTTAAAGAGTTCCTCCGGACTCTTATATTTTAAAGAGTCTTGAAAGTTCTCACAAAATGATAAAGCTAGATAACTATATCTTTTTATTCGCAACTTAATTTAATAATTTTTTACAGATCTCTTAACCCGGATTCATTAAGAACAGGCAATATAATATAAAAAATTAAACAAATTACTATCATATAAAAACTTGAGAATTCTTTTTATAAACTAGACAATATAATGTAAAAAAAAGATAATATAATAAAAAACTAAACAATATAGATTACACCAAATGAAATTATTGTACAAGTAATAAAACTAACAAAATTATTTATAAAATTAGACAATATAATTATAAAACTAGACAGTATATTTTATAAAGTAGAGAATACATACTTAAAATTAGACGGTTTAACACAAATGCACAACATAAAGATATAACATGAAAAATTAAATAAATATTAGTAAAAATTAAAATACATATTATTTATATAAAAAAATAAATAATATATTTAAAAAATTAGATGGTCTCTCCGAAAGGGAGCACTTTTATAATACTTCATAATTTTGGAACTCATGATAAAATTTATTCTCGATGCTACATGGATTGCCATAAGATACTGTCCCCAACACTACATACATTTCATCTTCCTTGGGCTTTCAATATTTTTCCTTTTAAGATTCCTTTTTCTCAATCATTTGAGATTCATCTTTACTTAATATCTGTTATTTTATCACAAAGAGATCGAAATAGGATTATTTTTCGGAATTTCAAAGTAATACAAGGTTATGAAAGTAATAAAGTCCATAAGATCCACATCTTATTCAGTGTCTTCACTCACTATCTAGCCTAAAAAGTACAATAATTAAAGAGATAATTCTAAAGAGAATGCAATATAACGTGCATTAAAGAAGCATATTGAACAAGAAAAAAGGCAATTGCGTTCTTTTTCTTTCCAACTTAAAAGAAAAGAGAATTGTTCCTTCTTTTTTTATTTACTCTTTTTCGTTACTCTATTTAATTTCCACCCCTCATGCATGATTTGTGGGGATATATCAATTCATGAGTGAACTACTTTTAGCTAAAATAGTATCACATGAGACATGTTTCACATGCATTTATTCATCTTACATATATACTTTATAGTTCGAATTAAAATATGACATGAAAAATTGACCGCACCATTAGGAAACATAGGTAGTGAAAGAAAGCAAATGTAATGTTTACGTCCGAAATTAATATATAATTACTCCCTCTCGGTCCGTTGTTGGTCGGTCAATTCGAATAACTTAATATATTAGGTTTGTTGTAATTTATACATTCACATTTTACTAAAGTACGTCACTTTTTGGGATAATTAGAAACTTTCTATGTGAAGTTATATAAGACAGATGGAATGTCTAAAAATATAGAAGTGGTTTATAAAATAAATTGACTCCGTGCTATATTAATACATCAAGTGATCAAACAATGCTAAATGATAGGTTATTCTCGATTGCAGTATTTGCATTTTAGAGATGGCAAGATTGTAATCTGCAATTAACAAAGTATTAACTGCATAGAGGACAAAGTATGGAGGACTGAATTGTACGATCGGGAAAATAAAGGACCACACAGTAGTATTTTATTGTATGTTGTACACAGAGTATGGATAGTTGTACAGTCCCAATTCTAAATCTAATTTAGTTTATAAGTTAGTTACCAAACTAAACTCTTCCTTACGTAAGGTTAGCTAGCTCAACAGTTAATTAATTACCGTTCCTTGCATGTATAATCTACTTTTCTTATAAATTTCTATATATGATATTCGCTCAGGCGACTAATCCGATCAAACATTGAATCCTTTAAGGAGCGACCTTTTCAATGATATTTTTTAATCAGCTCAAACTTAAGATTTAATTTGTTTAAGGTTCTGTTTACCAGTAACTTTTAAGCTTTATGAGTTTTATTAATTAAAAAACTCGGTAAGTGAGCGCACGATTTTTTAAATAAGCTATTTTATTTGAAAAACTAACTAACAAGCTACAAACTAATTAATCAGCTATCAACTAACTTTTTAATTAGTTTCGTTAAACAAAATCTAAGTGAACTTTTAAGTTCTTTACAATTGATCCAACAATCGTATTTTAGATTTTTTATACTTATAATTAACACATTTTTTATTGGACAACACACAATTTCAATTTGATTGACTGCAGATTCGCGGAAAGAGGATTAATATAATTATGCAAGTGAGAGTTTTTTTTGTCAATTAATCACCGCGCGATCATTTGCAGATTTTAGTATATATACAATGCTATGTCAACATCACGCTATTGGCTCTATGCATGTTGTCTCGATGACAAAACTTAATTATCATCTAAAGATCAAAGTTCAATGCCAAAACAAAAGGGAAAGATTCTAGTAATCTCAATGTATGATTTACTAATTATACTATTAGTTTTGATTTAATTTGTTTATATTTATTGATTATAAACAATATACTACTTGCATGCTGATCGTCCGTCAAGATGAATATTCATACTCATATGGCCGGTATCTTAATTCCTTTACGACATGTTAATTAAAACTAGGCCACTAGATTAAAATAATTAGCTAACCAATTATTTAAAAACACATGTGGTTGGATTAGCCCCATTTCTTTAATTTTTCGAAAATGATATATACTCATATATACAACGGAGCTAGCAAATTGTTTTCGCAGGGAATATGAACTAATTTGGAAAACGGAAAAGAGCTTAAAGTTTAGGGACGGATTGATGTAGAATTTGAGTTGACCTTTTCAATTGAAATTAAAATTTTTATGTACAAAATATTCAATTTAAGCGAGAAGATGACCGTTCTATTGGTATAACCAACCATCCTTATCCATCAAAATAGGGCCAATAGAAGAAAAGTCTAAATCAACACATGATTAAAAGAATTAAGAAAGACAGATAGTAAACAATTGAATCAACTTACATCTTTCCTACCCAAATGTAATATTATGGTTGATATATATATATATATATATATATATATATATTTCTTAAAAAAGAAATTAAATGACTTTCCAACCTTCTACTACAATCCAATGCATCGATATTCAAATAGTATATGCTTCGACACTTGAAGAGGTGTTTCTTATAACAGTTGACTTAATTTCTCATCTTTCTTTTTATCTTCCACCAAGTTGACTTAAGTTATCAAGACCAATAATATTGGAAAATCAGTATCCCATTGATTTACAGTTGATGGAATCATTTTGATCTCTAGGTGATTTGATTGGTAGGAAGACATTCTCCTAGTTACTTGTAACCTTTATAAATCAACTTGATCGGTTCATTCCTCAATGTAGACACATTTGAGTGGCTTCTTCTTGTGAAGGGTTTCTCACGTTCTTGAATTAAAGAAGCATACTTGGAAGACTATATAGTATGGAAAGCCAACTTAAATGAATACAAAATTAAAATATAGCAAACACGTTGGAAATATGACGGATGATAAGGAAAAATTTCAATTCATTTTGGTTTATATGCTAAACTTATTGCGTAAATTAAGATTCAAGATTATCTAACCTACTAGCTAAATATTGGAATACAGTAAATAATTAAAGAGGATTTCTCATTCTCCCTCTTAGCTTGGATCACTATATACTACTACTATATATTAGTTACAAAAGTAGGCATATAACATGAGCAATTCTAAATTAGAAAATACGGTGTCAAATTTAAAATCTTTAAAGTCACAATATCTCAGTATCCCTGTTTGTTATACCGTTGAAGCGGCCATCACCTCACTCAAATCGAATATTTTATACAAAAATATTTAATTTCGATTAAAAAATGCCACTCAAATTCTATATCAATCTATTCATAAACCCACTAACTAATTCAATTTGAGTCATTACCTCATTCTTGGTTATAATAGACCTCATATCATGTATACACAAGTGTTTGATTCTTGTTCATATGTCTAGAGGTGTTTCATGTGTCTATTAATTATAAGACTTTTTTTTTTTTTTTTGGTATTACGAAAGAATATCATGAATGCAATAGTGCAATATACTGAATGGGCCAAAGACGATCATCTCTGTCTCTCAAATTGCCAATGTGTCCCAATGAAAAATTGAAACTTGGCTAAATGATTGAACAATAGACCATACTCGTATTTAAGACCATAGGGGTATGATAGTGATGGTGATATCACTTAGCACTAACAAATAGTATTGTTAATGGACAAAAAGTGTAATTAAGGAGTACAAATATCACCCCTTAATAACCACCCGAGCAGATAATTATAATCTGTCTTTATACCATTGTTTGCTAGTGTAATTGTTTTATATCTTCTTGTATTGATTGTGGCGGAGATCGGGGTACATTTTCATAATATATAATATAAAGTTCCAATCGAATATATAATCTCTCATCGAGTTCTTTGTCATATAACATTGACATAAATAAAATTGTAAATTTTTTAATACTTAAAAAAACTTATATTTATTGTAGACGGACAGGTGGTATTTTACCAAGTATCAAAGTGTTCCTATCAATATGATCTTTATATAGATGAAATAATTAAATAATTTACAAATAAAAGGGATTGATTGATTATTTAGGAATGACAAATAATCCTAACGGTAATATAATCATAATCATCATCATCATCAAACGAAGTCAAATTAGAGATGAGAGGTTCACTAATCACCATCACGAATAATTAACCTTGAGATTTATGGATATAACGGTCATAGTGATGTTGCGCTTCCAACTTATCTGACATTTTTTTTTTGGAGAATATGTTATCCTGACTTTTAAAAAAACAAGAGAGTTACTAAAATTAGCATGTCGGAGATTATAATTATATTATCAAGCTAGTACCTTAGAGTAGTAGGCAACAAAAATGAAATCATGCTAAAATTAGTAAACTAGCATCATAGCTGTAACTTGTTGGAGTCAGATTAGCATATAATAGAAGGCAATATATAATGGTAAAATTCTACTAATCATACCATAGGCCAGTCCACTGTACTATATTCTTTTCTTTTCCGAGTAAACGTTGGGCCAATTGACATACACACAACAAATAAGATATTATTCTCTTTGCTCTCCACATTGAGAAAAAATTAAATCACTCCGGTCTGGTCCGATTCATCAACACTTCGATTCATCTTTTTCACATACACCCAATTTTAAAATTTTCATAAATCTTGAACTTGGAATTTGGAAAGGAATTCATTCAATAACTTAGGGTGCGTGATCTACATCTAATTAATTTATATTCTGTTATTGTACTTTTATTCCGTTACTAAGAAAGAAATAAAATAGAAAAAGATAAACAAGGAACTAGAAGATTAGAGAGAATCCAGTCTTGTATCTAATTATTGCAGAAATGACAAAATTGGTGGGTTACAACTTAACAATCCGTGTTTGTTCACAAGTGGGTATAGAATATGGAATGCATCTTTTGCTTGCACTAGTTGAAGCATAACTACAAATTACTTCCATTAATGATTTTCTGTACAATTATGACTATATAGTATATAGATGGATCAACATTAGTGACAAATTGTCTTACTAAAAACGTCATCAATACATCAACCAATAGTAGTTAGTGACTTAGTGTACGTTATCATTGTCCTAGTGATACAAATTCGCTATTAATATGGATTGTTGAGTTTTTAACATTTGAGTTTTTGAACAATTATACTATATGGTTTATATAGATCAGCATCGCGGGTTCGAAACAAATCATTTTACTAAGAATACACTCATTAATAGTAATTACATTATTATTGACTTATGATACAAATTCACTATTAATATATATTACTGAGTAGTAAATTCTCGATATGTTTTTATCATTTGAATGAGGAACAAATCAAGAATTATAGAAGTCGAGAACATATTAATACGAATGAAAATGGAATATATATGTTTAGGAGAAATAAGATTGAATTTCTTGAAGAGTTATAGAGGTAGTATACATTGTAGGAACTAGGAAGGGCACTATTTACAAACCAATTAAGCTTACAAATAAAGGAGCTTCGTGATATCTAGCAAAGATTTGGATCTATTAAAAATTCAACTTGGTACTAATAGTTATCTAAGACATTTTATAACACAAAGTTTTCCAACAAATAAATTTGATGCACCTATAATATCAGTTTGATTGGTGCTTAAATGACCGAACCGGGACTGGCCTCTTATGTGATCATGAGAAATCGATTTTACAGGACTTGTTAAATGTAAAATCGAACTTTTCATGATACTTTATACATTGTAACACATATATTGTGATAGATGAGTTTAAAGAAATTATTTTATCAATCACGAAACTCACATTCTTGCCTTACTCGATCGAATCCAAGATGCTCTCAGACAAATCGAATTTTTCCATATGCAGTAAGTACATATACTTCTAGAAGCTTTCCCATGATAAAAATGGATCTTCAAGCCGGAATCCTATGTCCGGTCCAGACAACTGCCATGAAGACGCGTAATAACAATAGCCATCATTGTGAATGTCTGTACTGTCCAGGGGTAGATCTGGCAAGTCAAAAAATGTGTCATCATCATGAACAGTTGAACCTGAGTTGGATGAATCTTGGACATTCTCCATTTCCAAGTTTGTACTGGAGTGGGAGCTAGACAACTTGCTCTGCCTCAGCTCGGCTTCGACTTCGGTTTCGGCTTCAAGTTCGTCGAGAAATGTAGCCGCGGCGGCTTTTGCAGCCGCGGCTTGAATGTCCTTAGGCGTTGTAGAGGTGGGACGAGGTAGCTCGTTAGCTAAGTGGGGGAAATTGAGGTATGCTGATTGGCCCTTGATGGCTAAAGCAGCCACGTCGTGAGCTCGAGCTGCCATTTCGGCTGTGGGGTACGTTCCGAGCCATATTCTAGACTTTTTTTTAGGCTCGCGAATTTCGCACACCCATTTTCCCCAACTACGCTTACGGACCCCACGATATGTAGGGTGTGCTTCATCGCCACCGGTAGTGGTTTTTCTCCGCGTTGTGTCCTCATTGCCGCTCTTTTTGCCCTGGATTTTTTTCGTGGTTCTCTTTGTTTTTGTGCTTTGTGTTGAGGAGGTTGACGTGGTGCAGGATGCGTCCGTCGAGGTGGTGGTGGTGGAGGAAGTGGTGGTTGAAGAAAGAAAGGATTGATCTAGAGGTAGAGTTTGAAAGATGTTATTCTTTTCCATGTTACTTATGGGGACTAGTAGCTAAGAGAGAATGTGCATGAAGTGAGCATAAATTGGGGGAGTTGGGTTTATAAGATTCTTTTCTTTTCCACAAATTGTATTTGATTTTATTTTTATTTATATGGAGGAAATGATAAAAGTGAGAGTAGCATCACACTACACTACAAATGAGCTTGCTATAGTTTTCTCTCTCTCTTTCTTTACCCTTGTGGCACTTTAGTTTAGTAGAGCATATATATATAGATATGCTTTTTCTGAGATTTAACTTTCAATTTTACACTTACTTTTATAACGGCATGATGACCTGGTGGCTGTGTGCTTAGCCTACCGGGTACTAATCATGATGATGTTGATATAATATGCAATTATATGTTACTAATGACGCTATTGTGCTTCTATGAACTACCACTCAAGCAGAAACATGGCATTAACAAGAAATTAAAACTAGGATTAAACAATATATTGGGGGTAGGTTAACAATTTATTTAAGATAAAGCCAATACAAGTGCTGGTCTTTTAAATGACTTTGTAATTAGAAGATGACCATTAATATTCCAAACAATTAAGCCTGCCAAAAGTATATATAAATTAAACATCTAAGTTTGAAAAAATTAGAGATATTTGCAATTTTTCTAGAAAATGGTATATTCTTAAGTTTGGAATTTGGCATATACTTATCAACTCAATTAGCTTATTCTCGTACTACATATATAAGTTATGTAAACGTTTAATTGCTAGGTGAACTAGTGTTTAATTTATTTTTTATATTATATTTAGTAATATAACTAACTTATCAACGGACAATGAAATGCTGCTCAGTTGGTAAGACGCTTCGCCTTTAACCAATAGGTCAAGGGTTTGAGTCACCATTTAGTTGTTTTCGAAAATAACTTACTTATCGAATAATTTGACTAAATACAACCCTAATCTTGCTTGTAAACACATTGATGTCATCCTGTACTGGAGTAGGGGCAGGATGTATTATTATTCGAAACCATGATGGGAATTTTATTGGAGCTTTGTGCAACCTAGAAGAAATGACCATGCATCTAGCTGCATAATTTAAAGCCATAGAAATTGGACTCCAACTATATATACCTATCTGAGCATAAACAAATTGATGTGCACAGTGCAAACTGATTCTTGATTCTTATTAATCCATTGTTTGAAAGATGGAAGCAACTAATACTTCTGGATGATGCACTCTATCCCGTGGATCAGATTGGGAAGTTCATGTCATCATATTCATATCCTAGGAAGCTAAGCAGATTGCAGATCACGAGCGAACGAAGCAAGTCATCAAACTTTTAAAAACAATACAACAAATACTGATCACATTTTAATAACATTTTTTGCCGAACTTGACCTGTTATAATACTTGACGTAAATTATCATACCCTCATGTTATACTCATAAAAAACTTACTGATCACAATTTGACAAGTACAACACACCTTCCACAATTCCAATGTGTCATCACCTATAAGAAGCCAAAAGGGGTTAAATAATTTAACGAGAGGGGCCATGGAATTTATTGGGTATTGAAGGAGCATGAGTTCCACATGAGAAAGGGGTAGGGGATATGGCCTGTAGGTAGGGTAAACCATGAGAATGAAGGAAAGATCGAAAGATACACGTCCATCAATTTTAGGTGAGCTTTCAACCAATCATTTTTACTCCATGATCAATGACTCTTTTCCTACCATTGCAGTTCTTCCCTTAATTATTCCACCAATAGATCGAGATGCATGGTCCAATACTTGTGCCTAATTATATATAGTCAAAACTGAGGTTTTCTTTCCTAGCTCCTTACTAGTTAACAGCTTTGCATTTTACCAAACTTTAAGTTGATTAATTGTTTAATCAATGTTCGTTATAGAATGATTCAACGGTCGAATAAATTATTTAATGACAAGTCAATGAAGGATGACAATAGGTAACTCATTTGAAATATCAAAAATTACAGCAGCCCCTAACATATACTGATCCAAAACAATTACATATATCGTTAAATTAATAAGATCGATCAACTACCTACCATTTAAGAAAACGACTCGATGGGAAAATGACTTAGAGACTATGTTTGATGGATTTTCTCTAAGTACTTAATTAGTAGATATTTATTTGACCATGCGTTCTGTTTAAGTCGATTTTTTTTCGTAGTTCACTTTTTTTCAATTTTTAACTAAGGTAAAAAGGTCAAATCACGGTGTCATATACTCTAAAAGTTCATTCTCAATCGCCTCATTTGTTAATTTCAATTAAATTTTTCAGTTAGATAATGATTACATAAGTATCCTCAGTTCTCGTATATAGTGATAGCTAGTGTTGCCCCCCTTAATTAGTGTTAAACTAAGACTGAACATAATTTTTGTTAACCAAATGTTATATTTAGTTAATATATAATGTTAAAAAACACGACCTAAAAGTTTATGAAAAATTGATGAGCGTTCAATTTAGGAGGGCAAAAATGTACTGTACTAAAGTTTTATATAAACAGAAGAAACAAAGAACTCTACTCATACTAATAAAGTGGACTTTTTTTTTTTATAATTCAACCATAACAACTTTATAAGGTTAAACATGCTTGGTCAGACTTGCAACCTATGAATTGGTAGCCTATTTAGATAGCTCCCAATACATATACAAGTGAATAAATATAAAGTGTGCGAGAAATTACATGTATTGTGTTAGTGGAAATATCAAATCATTAGAAATGATTCATAAGTGATTGTATTGGTTCAAATATTCATTCGCCTCGAATTGTACCCAAGCTTACCTAGCTAGTGGCCTATATAGCTATTTTATATGATTCAGTTGAGGATAAACCTCATAAGTTGAAATATCATGGGACATGATAGATATTGATAGATCAGGATAAAGATGTCTGCGTGTTAGTTAACTTGGATACATGTGAGACATCTCATGAATCATGCATATGGTCTATCTCTCAGATAGGAAGAATGCAAAAACAGATGGCTCATGAGTCTGTGTGTGTGTGTGTATATTCCGGCTCAAGTGGTGAGGTTTATAACTTGAGCACAATCTCACATGACTCCTGTTATCACTGAAACCGAACATGCACCGAATACAATCAATACTACTGCAATTGTGGCTCCAGCCTCCATGCATGTTATTTTCACTATTATTTTAATCACTTCCAGTTTGACCCATCAAATCACCATTAAAATAGCAAGTTACACCTGAAAAAGTTAATTGAGTTACAAAAGCTACTTCTTACATATATTGAGTTCATAACTAACTCTAGTAACCGAAATGTACAAGTCGTATGGCCTTTGGTACAAGCGCAATCCCTCGTTGATATTTCATGTGTAAGTTCGTGCCTCTTCTACATAAAATATGATTGTGTATCTTCGAGGTCATGTATTTGATTCATCTTTTCATAGAATCTCACATGTACAAGGCCTTTCGTCCACTTGAAACGACTCTTGGAGCTTTTTCTTCAGGTTAGGCTTGTGTTGGATCTTCTACGAAGGACATTAGTATTCTTTTTCGAACCATTCATTTACGATGAAATACCTTTCTTCCTAAACTGCTCTTAATTAATTACAGACTAGTTAGGACATAACCCTTTAAAATACCTTATTCGAGCAAACAATTTGTTTAGTCAATTTTTTCAGTTCAAGTCCAGTTGCAATCGATCTTAGATATTTCAATAACGTGCACATCAATTTAATTTTCATTTTCTTACACTTAAGTATACAGTTCATATGTCAATTAATTAGCAAAAAATTAATAATCTTCTTCCGAACTTGCAATACCGAATCAAAATGAGAATCTATGAACTTCTTAATTACATGCTACATTGCTTTACTTCGATGGTAGCGTTCGACTACTCACATAAGTAATAACCAATACTATTAACTAATAACTAACCTTGTTAATTTTAAACAAATAAAAATCGTGTGGGTTAAGAGTTTCGGAACAAGAATTGCCCACGTTACCAATTTGTACCATACAAGTTGAAATCTGGCCTTTGTTGGGAGGTACAGAGACACACTTGCTGCAAACTCTCACACACATGATCATATGTTTATTGAAGTTATCGATCACCAACCGTTAATTTTCATAATTAAATTTTGAAAAATAATATTATCAGTTCAAATACTACTTTCTCTATTTCGTATAACTTTATCTATTAAAATTCGTATACAACTTTAATTGGTATAGACCATAAAAATATGTACTTTTTAACAGTAAAATGTGTAACTTTTTAACGTAATCATCGTCATTTTCATATTGTACATATAATTGATGTGTTCGTGAGCTTGATATTGTTACATATAACCGATGTGTTAAATTACACAATGGGTGGATTTCAGTTTTTTTTTCCTCTTTACACTCCGGTGAACAGTTAATACGGTGTTTGACTATATAACATATGATCACATGACTCACATGGCAATGGACTAATGGGTCCAAATTTGTCAATAAATTGTGGGGTCCTGAGGATTGTTAAAATACAACCCTTGCCAATTTATGTTTAGTCAGTGTATATCAAAGACAATCTTCTCCGTATCTTATTTCAATGTCGTTTAATGTTTCATATGTATATTTAAGGTAATGTAAGTACTAGAGCCTTCATGCCCGCAACAAGAATTGTGCATAATTTATGGTAGCTAGCTAGAAATAGGATCAAAATTCAAGAATTTGTTACCATTCACCAACTTTTTATGCGTAAGTTGTACAATGTACAATTTTATACGAAACATATATTGTATATCGTATGTTAAACATCACACGTAGATGTAATACAACATCAAATTGCCTCTTAAAAATAATATACATAAAATTATTTAATGGACACATACGTGATTTCAAGAAATGTATCTTGTCTATCAAATGAAAATCAAGTGGATGACATTTTGTTCATGTGGGCAAGTGTACTCTAAGCTTCATAATTCATGTTGCATCCATAACACATAGTAGATTTAGTAAGTTTGTATTATTCTTTTTAAATGGGTAAAGGGTGACTCGAACCTCCGACCTATTGATTGAAGGTGAAGCGTATTATCAACTGAGTTTCGCTTCGTTGTCAGCAACTCTGTATGATAATGATCTGAAGCAGTTGCTCAAAATATAATACGTTGTGTACTGATATATATTGATCGATGGGTCACAATTTCTCAATACATTTAAGGTCCCCCATCCCCTAAAATTGTTGGGGTGCCATAAAGGTTTTAGTGCAGTAATAGTCCGATGTATAATCGGGTCTGATTTTTGTCATTTCACGAATGGTGGTTGTGCAGAGCTATGTAAGTAACCAATTGGTTTCTAGTGCTTTAGAATCATCCAACTCCAAGACATGTCAATTCAACTCCAATAAACAAAAAGAATGTAAATTTAACACTGAATTATTATTATCAATCCTTAATCATAATCCGTTTTCAAAGAGCTTAAGATATGATCAATATTACTCATACAAATTAAATAATACAAAACTGTTTTTTTAAGTTTAATTTAAAATAGCATGAATAATACAATTAATTATTTACATCATTCGTCTCATTAAGTGCCACAATTCGATGATACGTTAAGTTTGAACGATCGAAAGTCCTCAAACTAAGCTAATATTTTTCTAAATGTTCTAGATCAGAGACTTTGATGTTAGATCTGGTAAATTTAGTTTGTGCTATTTATGTAGACTTGTATAATTAAATTATTGTTTCCGGTGGTTAAGATTTCATTACAAAACAATAGGATAGAGTTGTAAGTTGTAACTAATCAGCAGTATAGTGGAGTTGTTTGGAAGCGTGCTTAACATTGTTCACATTATTGGTGAGATAATTGCACACTTGTACAGTCATGCTTGTACTCTAATACTATCTATATGTATTTGGTTTTGTTCTGTTAATATGTCTACATGTACTGCCAGTCCACTTCTTCAACATATTTAGCTCTACTACTTACACTACCAATTATTCATCACAAAAAGATAAATAAAGAAAGAAGGAATTAAAGAGGATGAAATACATTAGAAATAAGGAAAATAAAAAGGAAATCCAAAATAATAAAGTTTGTTTTATATAATTCATTGAATGAATCACATTCGCAAGAATCAAAATCTCAAACCTTGCAATTCTGTTTAAAGAGTGACTTGTGTATGTATCGGATTCAAATCTGGTGAAGATGATCAAACGGATTAGATAATTTGAGTATATGATCTAATTATCTAAATGGTAGAATTTGAATATCGATTGAGAATTTTATCCACGGGACTAACTTTGTGGTTTTAGTTCTACTTTGGATACGTACAAATAAAAATTGGACGTTGTCGTAAATTTTTCCCAACTAAGAATCAGGACCAACTCTTAAAAGCCCAAGTGGACTTGTATGTAGCTTTTACTCATTAGTAGAGGGAAGAGAATGACAAATCGATTATTACGATTTTCCTGATTTGGATTTAATTAATTTCCCTTATGAAGGATAAATAATGAAATTAAATTTTGCAAGTTTTATACCAGTAGAGGCAGCAAACGACATTGAACAATTCTCCATGAAACCACTATCAACATACTCTCGTGTGGGTTTTATCATGTGGTTAATTTTGTTTTTTTTCAAAAAATAGACGTTCAACATTGAAACTATATTAACATTGAACAACGTTATAAGTTGGATGGGGTTTTTACCTATCCAAATGACTTTACAATCCATCTCAAGACTAGCTAAGATGCAGCTAAAATTGAATTTAATTCAATGTTGTAATGATTATGTTTTAGTGCAAAAATGTGCAATGCATGTTTGGTGGAGCAGAAACGGAATATAGCATGTAATGTTGGCGGACAAAACTTTGTGTGTCAAGTGTACAGTTAATGTATCGGTGAAGAAAAATGAAGACACAGAATCTGTACATTCAATTAGTAAACTGATGTATGCTGGTTGTTGCAGTATATAAATTCGCGATTCAATAAAAATACAGTTAAGGCAGGCACAACATGGCTTGCTTATGAGGCAACTCAACCGGCCTCTGGTTCGATTGAGCAATATGCACTTTGTGGAATCGACTGTTAAATTCAATATTGCTGAAGAGCAGGAGTGAAGAATATCTGCAGAAGAATTTTGTCTGCAGAACGAAATCAAATAATAACAAAGATACTTGGAGTAATATATTTGCGAACAGTATTTATAAAGGAACCAACAAACGTTTGGAACGTAAACAAAACAGCAAATTTCAGGCCGTTAATGATCAACAAATTCAATGAGAAATTCATTCATAGCTGTTTAACTAAACTAGCAAGATCGACATGAAGTGCAGCTCAGTTAATAAAACGCTTCACCTCCAACTAATAGGTCGGGTTCGAGTCACCCTTTAACCATTTCAAAAAAAAAAAAAAAAAAACCTAAACCAGCCAGATCAAAGCAAAAGATCAGTTTCACAGTTTCACTGATCTGATTAATTGATTGTCTTGTTTAGACAGCAAATAAAATTCTTTCATCAAGGCTTGATGCATTACAATCTTATAGTGTGACTCTTGCCCTTTTAATTTGACTTTGTAAAGATACAATTTTTTTCTTAATTTTCTTTAAGCCAACCTGAATACCAGGAACTCAAATCCAACACCAGGTAAAGAAAAGCTAGCTACAAAATGTGGCTTACATAAACTTGGAAGATATTTCATACTGTACATTGCAGACTCCAGTCATTAAGGAAGACAGTTGTTCTATGCCGCTTGTTTGTGAATTGAGGAAATTGGGCTGACCAGAGAAGAAATAAGAAAACATTAGCATCTTTGAGAAAATGGGAGTGTTACAGGAAAATATCAGCAAAAAGTTGGGATGTACTCACATCTTTTGGTGCACAGTGGCTGACTTGACTCTTTTGAGATGTGTAAAGATCTAGTTCTATCGAATGCCTTCACATCTGCCGGTAATGAAAATCTTTAATTATAATGAGACCTCCACTGTGCATTCCCTGAGATCAATCGACTTCTGTTCGTATAGCAATTGACGAGTCCGCATTGATCTTGATGGACGGTCCAATCGAATCTTCTAAAAGAATCCCCATGGAAAAATAAAGGAAGCGAATGACAAGAGAAAAATCAATCCTAGCCTCACTGGCAAGGGATAGTCTCAGAAGAACATTTGCACAAATTGTTCAGGGATTGTTTACCTTGTCATTTGGTGCGATGGTGACAGCTTTGAATGCATCCACACTTCTTTCAATTGGTTTTTCAACTGCTGTAGAGATTGGATGTAGATCACAAGCTAGAATTGCAGAAACAGAACAGGGAAGAAAGAAAAATATATTACAAAGAAAGAAACCTGTGGAAATTAGAAGTTAATTTGATCAGATTGCGATTGTATACTCGGTATGACATTTGAATAAGTAGGTGGTGGTGAGAATGGTGAAGATAAATTAAGCTACATGAAGTGATATACTTATAATAACAAAAGAGACTTACAGTTTATCTGAACATATTTGATATGTGAAATCTTAGGCAACTCAGAAGATGAAGCATCGGTGGTGGCAGCAAAATACTTTCTCCTAGGCTTTCTGCACCTCTCCGCCAACAATGGACATCTCTCAATAATTATCATATCTAATTTGGTGAGGCTTAGCATGGCTTCCTTAGAGGACAGATACCTTAGCCTTTTGCAATTGACAATCTTCAACCAATTTAAAAGAGATTGAATCTGATCAGGCAGAGACTCCCAATCCTCGTTTCCGTGTAAACTTAAACGGCACGGACATCTTCAAACAAGTTGTGAATGCAACATACATCGGTAAGGAGCCAGGAAGACCAGTAAGAAGATGGGTAATAAAGATGAAAGTTCGAAACTATCATCTAGTTCAATCAGTCAAAGCAGTGACACAAGAAGCACTACTATCCAAGCTCTATGACATTCGCACTTAAATCTTTAGTAAAACGACATAATCTTACTAAAACATGAAGTTTAATATATAAAACAAGATAAATAGCCAAATTGAGTTTCATTTGTAATCAGGGTGATTAAACAAGAAAACTTAAACTCACTGGATCATCTCCCTCGAAACTACATTCTCCACATGCACAGTCAATTCCCCATCTATCAGGACCTAGAAGATGCACCTGCCCTGAAAAAAAGGAAATGAACAAAATGAAATGTAAGGTGCACATACATCAATGGTTAAATATTGGTATAACATGGACCTCTTTCATGTTCTTCATCCTCAAGACCTTTTATTATAGGATAACCAAATTCAAATATTTACCTCAATTTGTCAATCCTTGATGTCAGCTTTTAAGTACTTCAGTTTTTATTTATTTAAATAACTCTGTGTTCTTGCAGAAAGAAACACCTGTAAGATTATTTAAGAGATATAAAATGATGGTAAAAAGGTGACTACTTTGTACAATAAATCCAATATTCAAGTACTTAAAGTATATACCTTGTGCGGCTGAAATATGCAGCTATTGCTTTAGAAGAATACAATATATACTTGAAACTTGAGGGTTACCGTGAGATTAAGTAGTGGTGAGAATGATAACTAAAGACAAAGAATTCCACAAGAAGTACTGTAAGTTATATATTAAAGAAACTTACAATTAATGGAAAGATCTTTGATATGTGAAATCTGGGCCTCTCAGAAGAAGCATCAGCAGTAGAAGTATTGTCCTAGAATATCATGGTCCACTAAGAAACTGCCAATCTATTAGATTAATATCAACACAAAGTCCTTCAAAGAACAAAATTCTCAAAGTATAGATACCTATAACTAGTCCTTGTAGAAATACTTCAACAATTCTTCACAAATATGTACAAGATATTGTAGTTTCGGAAAAAACATATTGGTGGCATGAGACTCCACATACATGCCTAACGTTGTAACAACTAAACAATTTGCCCAATAGACTATGTTTCCGTCATCAGCAAGAAGACGAAACATAACTTCATTAGAACAAGCTAGGAGTAATACAGATGGTTTCTTGGAGTTCAACATAAACTAATCAGAGTTGTCTTTCAACAGGAACAACTCTCAATGGCACAAGCTTGCAAAGGGAAATTC
>JAYMSP010003081.1:0-21206 GCA_036897095.1 Plantago elongata
CCCCCCCCAATCATTATCTCATTTATTGATATTTTGTTCAAATTGGGTAAGTATATAGGTGCGAAAGATCAATAAATTGTCATACACATCAGATTTCTTGGCAAGAGGAAAAAGTCCAAAAGATGTTTGAGAAATCATCAAGAAAAACACATAATACTGATGGCCAAGTGAACTTAAAGCAAGAGACGTCCATAAATCATTGTGAATAATGTCAAAAGGCAACAAAGTTTTATTGAAAGATGACTCAAACGGTAACTTAATATGTTTATCAAGAATGCAAGAACGACAAATGCTAGTAGGCTTATGTGTATTGCAAACAACATGTTTGTCTAACCTGAGGGACTCCAAAATAGCATGCCTTGGATGACCTAGACGCTCGTGCCAAGTTGGCGATGACACAGTAGGAAAAGATAAAGGCTGGTGGGTGGGAAGGGTGATGTTGGTGAAGGGGTAGAGATCTCCCTGACTATCACATCTCACTATTGCCATCCCCGTTTGAATGTCCTTCACAGAAAATCCATAAGGATCAAATTCGACAGACACAGAATTATCAGAAGTAAATTTGCGAACTGAGATAAGATTCTTAATTATTTTAGGAGCACGCAAAACACGCGTAAGATGAAGGGGATGAGTTTTGTAAGGCAAAGTAGTATTCCCACACCCATTAACCGGAATAAATTGGTCATTACCTACGATAATATTATTATGAAATGCTCGAATTAGAATAAGACGGGAGCATACCGTTCGAGGAGGTCATGTGCGATGATGCTCTAGAATTCATATACCAAGTTAGTGCAGGAGGGTTCAAGCTCATCTTGTGCATAGCTGCATTGGCATCCGTTGGTACGTAAGTTCCATAAGGTGTGCTAGAAGTAGCATAGGCTTGTGGAGCCGGGAGTGGTGGCGGGTGAAACGCCGAGCCAGGTGGCTGTGTGGGAAACGGGCACGGAGGGGGCTGAAATTGCGGCACCCATTGTGGTACCCACTGCCAGCTCCCTAGTTGTGTAGCTTGCCAAGGTACATTCGTCGGAGGTCGCAGATTAAAAGTATTACTTTGAACATTAGTCTTGCCTTGACCATTGTTCTTTCCTTTCTTACCTTTCTTTCCTTGTCCATTGCCCTTGCCATTATTCATGTTACGTGGTTGGCTGGTTTTGTCGGAGTGGTCATCACGAACAGTGGTAACCATAGCAGACCCGGTACTTGTAGACATAATAGCAGCAAGTTCCCGTTCCTCTAGGCAAAGAGAAGAACGAGCTTCAGAGAAGGATGGTAATACCTTGGCATGACGAATCTGAGTACCCACACTTTTGTATGCTTCGGTAATCTCGAGACAAGCTGAAGAACCAGTCGACTGTTTAGGACAGGAGCTCCAACGTTTTTGAGCTGGTCAGCTAAGCTCTTGAGACGTTGGCAATAGGTGGAGACATTGGAAAAGTCTTCCAACCGGGTAGACGTGAACTCCTGCTCAAGAATAACAACATGAGAGGTTTGATGGTCCCGAAAAAATCTCCCGCAATCGATCCCAAGCTTCTATAGCAGTCACACCGGGTTCAATAATTGTATTGAGGAGATCATTTGAAATCATGGAATAAATCCATTGGAGGACCGTAGCATCAATTGTAGACAACGTTTTAATTTCTTCATTAGTCTTGGGAGCTGGTTTCTCCTTACCTTTCGGAGGCCGAATAATGTGGTGCAAAACACGATTAGCTCGAGCATGAATTTGAAACAATTCAGCCCAAGTTGCGTATTGCGAGTTCTCCATTTCAAGGACGACGGAAACGTACGGCTTGAGATTTTTGGCCGTGAGGGCCGAGGGAGGAACTGTTTTAACCACGGGAGTAGGAGACCCAGTAGTCGACATGGTGAAGGGACGGGGTCAGTCGAAATTGAAAAACAGAGGAAGGGACGGGAAGCCGCTGTTTGTAGAGAAAAATGCGACGGAAGGAGAAGCTTGATAGGACAGTGATCCAATCGAGAAGGGGAATCTCAGCAGACGTGAGAAGCACGTTGTCGATTTGTGTGAAGACGACCGACCAGATATTCAAGAGGATTGGCAGCGGAGAATTAGCAGCGTACAAAATCGAAACCAATATGATACCATGAAAGAATATCTTCAGTGATGTATTAATGAATATCAAGGGGTATATATACAAATACAAATTACACTACTCTAATGTGAATATGAATTATATTTTAATTTTAACTAGATTAGAATTAGGTACCCATAATCTATCATTATCATCCATTGTGCAGTGTGTCTGTATGTTGTATTTCTTTGAATAGTTGGGTGGAGAAAGATATATGATCAAGGAGCTTTATATAGAAAATTATAAGGAAATAAATGGATCAAGACATACGTACAAATTAAGTATACTATATACCTACTGTCCAAAAGATACATACTAGCTATATCTATCAAACTTCATTATTTGTATTTTGTAACACATGGATCATTAATAACTTCCTATATATCTATATATACTAACCTCAAGTAATTAACCTCAAATTGGTTCCCCGTACCAAATTATGAACATCATTTTCCTTTTGAAGTTTATTTTTTTCCTTATTTAGTTAAACATACAGTTACATTAATTAAGCATCAAGAGAGACATTATTTTCGTGGTCTTGTACGGAGAATATACGAAGAGCCACTTTGTTCACATCCTTACTTAAAAGTACAAACCAAGCCACTTGGAACAAATATTTCAAATGTAAAGATTACTGTGAAGTTATTAAGTTCGAAAAGTGAGAATTTACGCATTCAAAACATTCAAAGAAATTTAGTTAATTATGAAGTAGTTTATGTTTTAAAAAAAACTAAACCTCAAGTAATATTTCCTAGTTCTGTGGCTGGATGTGTTGCAAAAAAATTCGCGCCAAGCACCCGACTTTAAATAATTCAATGTAATTGGTCTACACAATACTGACATTAGCGTCCATTTTATATTTACCATCTAGCTTGTGATTTTAACTAGTGGCGAGTCCAGAAGTATAGTTTAGTAGGTCGAGTTGATTTTGTGATATTTTTTTCCAACTCCATAACCTTATAATTTAGTAATATGTTCAAATCTTCAGAAAAGAGAGAAAAGACTATTGTACTGATGAATAGTGAATGAATGAATAGAAAACTCAAAATATAGCCGAAAATTTGAGATATTTTTTGGAGAGAAAGGAAAATTCAGACAACCTAATTGGCTAATTGGACGTAACTAACACACCTATCAAAACCCTAAACTAATTGAGTGATAGCCATTGATCTTGCTCGCCAAGTTGATCAAATGGCAGTTGGTGCAGTCGTACATAGTCATAGTACAACGATGGTGATGATCGATGAATGATCTGGTGTGGTGCATATTTCGTGTTCCCAACTGTTGAGGGGATCCGGTCGTTATTCGCGCGCCCAATTCATCATACGTGTTATATTGTGATTAGCTATGTGTTTTTATTCCTTGAAGGAACATGTTATGAAGCATTGAAGGATATTGTGGATTTGAAAGCACCAGGAATTGATGGTTTCAATGCCTATTTATTTAAGAAGGCATGGCCCACGGTTAGCAAGGACGGTGATGGACTTCTTTAACTCCTCCACTCTATACCCGACATGGAATTGTACCCTAGTCGCCTTGATTCCAAAGACCCCATAGGCAGTAAGGTTAATGACATACGCAAGATTTACAATATTATCTCCAAGATTCTTGCGACACAACTAGGGAAGGTTATAATCACATTGTGGGTGCGAGCCAGTCTGCTTTTGTGCCAGGAAAGCTTATCCAGGATAATATCCTTCTTGTTCAGGAGCTTGTCATGGGATACAATCGAAAAGGTATATCACCCAGATGTATGATACAAATGGATATGCACAAGGCGTATGACACGGTTCAATGGGGTGCACCGGAGGTAGTAATGAAGGAACTTGGCTTGCTGACTCAGTTCATAGGTTGGGTCATGTGTTGCGTTTCAACTGCCTCATACAGGTACTCCATCAATGGGGTGCCTTCTAAGCTGTTGAAAGCTAGATGAGGACTTCGTCTAAGGGATCCCCTATCCCTATTCTTGCTTGTGCTATTTATGGAATACCTTCATCACGTTGTCTGTAAAAATTGAGAGTTATGCTTGACTTCAATTTTCGTCCGAAGTATGAGTGATTAAATATTACGAACCTATGTTTGTGGATGATTTGATGTTCTTTATGCGTGGAGACGTGAAGTCGGTGCAACTAATACTTGAACAATTTCGGCTTTATTTTGAGGCTACGGGTTTGAGAGCAAATATGGCCAGGACAAAAGTGTATTGTGGAGGCTTGACGGTGGCGGGAAAACAACGCCTACTTGACACCACAAATTTCGGCGCGGATAGCCTGCCAGTTAGGTACCTCGGTGTACCCTTTTTCACAGGAAATTGATGGTGCTCCAATACCAACCTCTCATCGGTCGTATTCTGGTTAGAGTTTCGCATTGGACGACTAGACTTTTGAGTGAACAACTGACAAGAAGTGTCATCTCATCTATCACTTCATATTGGCTACAAGTTTTTTCGCTACTGAAGAAATACCCAGACCATATCCAGTGTATATGTCGCAGCTTTCTCTGGAGTGGTAAAATGGCAATTATAGGAAAGCACTGATCTCGTGGAACTAAGTGTGTGCACGCGGGAGTTGTGGAGTCCTAAACCTTATTTCATTGTCGGAGTGGAATAAAGCACTTATTTATAAGCTCTTGTGCAAGATTCAAACAAAGGTGCACTCCTTATGGTTCAAATGGATACATAGCTACTATATTATATAGGCATGAACCGGTGGATGAATGGATGACACCTAGCTATAGATCCTCGATTATCAAGGCAGTTTTAAAGGTTCGGGAGACTATAGAGGGCACACAAGAATGGTAGGTGCAGTTGATGGCGAATAGATTCTCTGTTCGGAAGATTTATAATGTCCTTAGGCCGGGGATGAGGGTAGATTGGTGTGATGTGGTGATTAGAAACCCTGATAAGCTGAAATCAAGATATTCTTTGATTGGCTCTCCACCGGCGCTTAGGTACGAAGGATCTACTGGCCTCTTTTGGTATATAAACAGTTTGGGGCTTGTGCTTTCTGTGGGGATGTGGAAACCATAGACCACCTTTTCTTCATGTGCCCCACCACTCTAGGTTCTGAAAGCAACATTGCAATGGATCAATCTCATACCGCCACATTACGAATTGGCCCAACTACTGGACTAGCTACGGGTGTGGGCGAGGGGCAAGGGGAGCAAGGTGTACGTGTTTTGAGCTGCGATCACCGAGGTCATTTACTTATTGAGAAATTGATGTCTTACTCCATGAGGGAACAATAGTCTGTCAAGGGGATGGGTGTGATTTACTATCTTTAGGTGGCCAGGAATGAGCGGATTTCCAGCATCGGACCCCCACGACCATGGAGAGGATTGATTACCCAAGTTGTTTCCCTCCGGTGCCGAGCTAGCAAGGCATCATATTTGATAGCAAATTTTGGTTAGATCAGATTATTAGTTTCTCTATGCATTTGTTTTCGTAGGAATTAATTTTGGACTTGATGTCTTTGTCAGCCCCTAAATATACCTACATTATTTTTTATAATATATTCATCATTTTCAATTTTTTTTATCATACGTCACATTTAGATGTAATGAGCACTAAAGTCGTGTAAGTAGAGTTTATTTAAAACAAATAGCGTTGTGCAAATTTAATTCTATTTTAAAAATTTGAAGAGAGAGTAAATCTACAAAATCAGCCATTGCCGGCGCCAAAACAAACACCTTCTTTTTTCATTTTCTCCACTCTCGCAACGACTGAGCTGACAAGGGCGATCTGGAATAATTCGAATGCAATCGAAATTTGGAGCATAGATCGATTGAAGATCTGAATCACCAACACCCATTGTCTCCTCATAATGAGCGGCGCTAGACTGTGCGGCCTTTTATCCGAATTAGGTTACGACGGGCCGGGCTCTTTGGACCCAGACAGCTTCGAGTGGCCTTTCCAATACGAAGACGTTCGCCCCATACTCGATTGGCTCTGTTCCAGCCTCCGCCCTTCCAATGTCCTCTCTCTTGCTGACCTCTCTCAGTAACTACTCTTCTTCCATTACTCTGCTATCTTTTTTTGCCTCAATCTATGCATTTAGTGCTCAAATTGTGTTTCGGTATAATCGCATTTCAGAATTTGCTAATTTCTTTTCAGTGGTTTGATTACCGTTGTGTTGGATGTATGTTGTGGAGGTTGAATTAAAAATAAATGAGTTATACTAGTATATTCTTAGTTGGAGAACAAAAGGTGAAATGAGAATGGGGATTAATGAGACATGATACATTGTAATTGAAGTGACCCATGACCATTTCTAAACGGAAAATAGTTACACTTCTTGTTTCATGTTCCTGTTTTCTGTACTTCACATGTGTGGGCATTTTACTTTAGATTAATCCTCTTGCTTTATATCTAGGTACGAGCAGTTTCTACAAGATGGGAAGCTTTTAGAGGTATGAATATATCACTGTTTCTAATGTACCTACCTCACTTAGGTTCGAGTCATATTGTTCCATTTGGATACTTTATTAGTTTCAAATCAAGTAAATGAGCATTTTAGATTATGTTCTCTTGCACACTATAACGATACCGTTTTATTTAAAGAATCAAAAGGTCTGGCATCCAATTGAGGTTGTAAGGTGTAAGCCTCTGAGAACATGGTCTATTGATGCTTTTAAATAGATAGCCTGTTCTCTTTGCGAATACCCAGCGAAATCTTACCCGCTAGGAAATTATTAGCTGATGTTTCTGAAACTATATTGGATTTTTTCGCCTGCTTGTGAGTTGTCATAATTGGGGAAACTCTTTAGTTGATTATTTCCCTTTTATAAAGCCCAAACAACTTCTATATTGGACATTGATGACGCTTATGTTTTGACATTTTCTGTTGAATGCAACGTCAAAATGCTAAGTATCCAGTGGTCTTCTTGGCGTTATTTAAACACATGAACACATACACTCCCTCTGAACTAGGCTCAACTTCCCGTGGGCCTAGGCAGGGATTTTAAGAGTGAAAGGGTACATAAATAATTAGAATGTAGAAATTATAAGCTTGAACGAGTAAAGTAAGAGGAATAGTGAATGAAGTAGGAAAGAGAGTGAATGAACTACGAGAGGGAGTCAATAAAGTAGGAGATAGGTTTTCTATTTAAGGCTTGGGAAGTTGAGATTGAGATGACCAGAATGGATGCGGGAAGTTGAGGTTGGGCTGGAGGGAGTATATTACATGTCTCTGATATCGTATTGTCGCATACATCGTTTGCATTCTCATCTTAAATCAATTTGTCAATATAATTTGGACTGTTTGGCTTAATTCTTGCAGCTTTATGTATAACCATTTTGGATGTTCCCATTTCTATAGTCTTAGTTACAATTGTAGATGAACATTTTTTGTCCTGTACCTTACTAATGCAATTTGTTATTTGAACTACGTAGTTTTCTCTTCGATGCATTTGAGCTCAAGATTGCATTTTCCCTATGTCTATCAGGGAGAAGATTTGGACTTTGCTTATGACAGCATTTCTGCATTTTCAGCCAGAAGGGACAACCAAGAAGCAGTTTTTGGAACTGAAGAAGGATTGAAAGAAATACGGTAAGAGCTAGCATGCCTTTCAATCTTCATATGTATGTAATTGAGGAGCTGCAATGGTCCATGCCCTTTTATAAGTTTAAGTTCAATTTGATCAAGTGAATTTTGAGTTTCGTTACGTTCCAAGTTCCAACTTAAGCACGCAAAGTGGGTGAACCTTCCGCTGTATTTGTGCTGAATGCGCAACTGTAATTTTTTATGAGAAACTCTCCTGAGAGTCCGAAAATTCATGAGAGTCCTACACAAAAAGATTCAGCCGTACAATTAGTATACAAACAATATACAATTTACAAATAGACAAAAATCTACAATTTACACACAAAGCTGAACAATTAGTATACAATATTGCAGGACTCTCAGCACTCTCACAAAAACTTGGACTTTCACAAGTTTCAGTAATTTTTTAACGACAACCATAATTATAGCCCATGACTTCATCAGCTGACATTAATTATACTACTGATTAGAATAACCACAAACTATATGATCTAACGTGTTCAGACTTTTAGGGGCGTGCAGTAGTTATCTGTTTCTCCAATACTTTTTCTGTCCTTCGAACTTCATACATTAGGTTTGGCATGTAGGTTTTGGTGAAAAAATAAAAATAAATTAAAAAAGATGAAAATGTACTTTTTTTATAGCAAAATGTGTAATTTTAGTACAAAAGTAACATTTTTTATTAATAGTTATGTGTGGGGTAGTTTCTATTTTTGGTTATGTATGAAGTTCGGGAAAACGTATGAAGTTCAGGAACAACCAGACAGAGGGAGTACATTAGTGTTCTGGATCATGTTTTCATCATTGCTGCTGTTTATATTATAGGACAGCCTTATGGTCCAGATTTTACTCATACAAATTAACTATTCTGAATCCTTGATACATTAAATCAACGGGAGCCTGAGATCGTAGTTGTTCTCATGAATCCTTGATTAATTAAGAGCATAGCATGACAAAACCGATGCATCTGATGAAAACTCTCTATTAAAGGATAATCCCAGTGAAGCATTAAGGTGCTTCATTAGTCATTATCTCCTGCATAGTTGGTGTCGTCTGTCCTTAGAATTTCATACTTCTTTCTATATTTGTTATTGATTTATATATATACATATTTTTCTTAGTGATGCTACATTATCTGCAAAATCCGAAGCTATGGAGTTACAGAAACAGCTCCGACATCTGCGACATCAAAACGATATGCTCGATGGACAAGCGTCAACCTTAATGCAAGGGAGAAGAGCAAGATTAACTGCAACTTCCACAGCCAATGGGCAAATGACTACCATAGAAGACAATCTGTCTACAAGGAATGTGGAGGTTGTTTAACTATCAACATAATCTCTACTAATGTCATAGTTTGAATATTGACGTATTAGCCATTCATTTCCACGTGGGTGATGTCATTTCTATCTTCCTTTACTACAATAATGAATTGATTGGCATATCGATCTTGTAGCTATATGATATTTACCTATGTGATTGTATATAAATACTTCTAACTGCTTTTACAAAACTTAGTGCACCAGTTCACAATTAATTACAAACAACCTAATTGTTTATAGGAGAATTTCGGCGGACTTTTACTCGACAAAATTAACAATGTAGCCCAGCTGTTGGCTTACAGTAGGACTACAACTTCTTTCTGTGATTTCACGTTCATTTCTTCATGCATGTGCAGCTGGCAGCTTGAGCATTACCTCTTCAGATAATAATTAGTAACTTTCCAGCTATTTTGTCCTCATTTTTAAGTGTTGGTAAATAGAAGCCCCCCTTCCCGACCTTCTTTTGCATCCAGAAAGCCCTTTCACCATAGATCAGTTGCTGCTCAAAAGTATTTAGCTGTCTTTCCACTGGTGTTCTTTTTTTTTTTTAATTTTGTGTAATAGAGGGGAGTCCCTTGAGATTTATATGATTTCGACTCGCTGACTTATACAAGGCATGTAGCCTAGATCATCAGGTCTTTAATTGCACCTTTAGTTTGTTAATGTTTAGCGCGTTTCTCAAATCGCACAGACAATTTAATACAATTGTTATTCTTCTCTTCAAGTCTATGAATAAATACACCCTCGAACTGGACTACCAAAAATTAACTCTAAGCTGTCTGTTTCTGCTTTTTAGCATTGTAGAATTGATTCCACTAAGATAAATTTCATGTTTTCTGGACAGAGATGATAGTACTGGTATCTTATAGTTATTTCTTGGTGACTTAGATGAATACAGTTCTTGGACGGATGGCTGCTGTTGCACAAGAGTTGGCCCATTATCATTCTGGGGATGGTATTGCTTTTCCTTATTTCTTCTATCTATAGGAAAAGTGTTGTGATGATGTGATCTCCTTTCACCGTTGTACAGTTTCTATGTGGAAATCAATCCAGTCCTTTTTATAAAAACACACATATAACAAGAAGTTGAAAATCCTTTTCCAGCTAATTGTTACAAAATTGGGATTTTTTTAATCATAGTTTTGTTTTTTTAAAGATAAAGTAGGGTTATTCATTCAATGAAGTACATCATGGGGTCCTTGTCCAGTTGTTTGTATTGGAAGAATAGTATAAATTGATTTTACGACATATTCTTACTTTGCATGTAAAGTGAAGGTGAAGTTCTGCTCTGTAGACTTGGCAAAAATTCTTACTTTACATAACTTGGCAAAAATTCTGCTCTGCCGTGTCATCCTTTGTGTTGAATATCATTTCATAACAAATGGTACTGCTACATGTTACTATTTGTTATCTTGAAATTTGCGTTGTTTACCGCAGAGGATGGAATTTACCTGGCTTATTCAGACTTCCAGTCATACTTGCTTGTGGATGCATCCTGCATGAATGAGCTAAATCAATGGTTTACAAAGCAACTGGATACGGTATACAAATCTAACTTTTTCTTGTTTTAGGAATTGCCTCTTATGTACTGCCTGTCCAGGGTTGAGCCCTGGGTTTTGATGGTGGACTTAGAAAGCCACCTACAGACACTTTACACCCAATCATTCCGGATGGAGGCAGCTAAGTCTTATTTGTGACTATGAGGGAATGGTGTCGCAGCCTTTTGAAGTCACTTTGGGGGAAGGATAGATAACTGTTTGTCAATGTCATGGAGAGGCTCATGCACCAGATTATCATAGTTTCAGAGTTTACATGAGTTTGTGATTAATGTTTGATGTGTTAGATTTGAATTTTAATAGAGACCTGTGAGCTGTGACATGTGCGATTCCTTTTGTTACTTACTGTTGCTCCACATGAGATTGATTTCAAGCATTCCCAGGGTGATGGGGTTGAAACAGTAGTTTGTTGATACATGTTTTAGGAAGTTCATTAGAATTATTAGTGCATTAGTTTGTTTATACATGTTTTAGCTGATAATTTATTTATTTGTTTTTATGTGGCACTAGGGTCCCTGCAGATTAGTTGCAGAGGAGGGGAAATCTAAATGCTCGTGGGTGAGTCTCAATGAAATCTCAAATGTTTTGGTCCGAGGTACATCTTTCCCTTGGATAACCCCCTGTGTCTGTCTGTCTTATTGACATATGACAAATTATGCTCTGTACATTTATGTATGATGGTGTTTTGGCATGCTCCTTGACTATTACTTCCTACTTTTAGTAAAATGAGGCACGTCCATTTTATCATTCTGATTTCCTTACGGACTAGAGCATGTTTTGGACTCGAAGTGGAAACTTCACTTGATTGCGAGGATAGTAATTGCCCTTCGTATTTAGCATTTCTGAAATGCAATCTTGTTCCTGCCCTTGAATTATTTATTATTATTATTATTATTATTATTATTATTATTATTATTATCATTATTATTATTATTATTATTTATTCTTCTATTTACTTCCTCCATTCCATTAAAGACTACCTAACTTCCTTATTTGGCATTCTATTAAAACCTTCCTAAGCCAACAAAAGGGTCTTTTTTATTTAATAATAGAGAGGTACAATCAAGATGGTTAATAGGAACCCATGATAAGCAAAACCAGCCAAAATTGTACAATGGGGCACTCCATGTTAACATTCTGATCTCAGTACCAAGTGCTTGTTTTGCACTTGAAGGTGCAATCGCACTTGATTGTAGTCAATGGACTGAGGCTCCAATTGATTTGACTGCACATACTGTTTGTGACCTTTGCAAAAGCTGGAAATTGATTGAGCACCAGACCCCAAAGTAGTATAATCTTTAGCCTTGATATGTGCATTTTCATTTAAAACGCAGTTGCTAAGCCACCTTTTTAACCACTATCAGTCACTGTTCTACACACCTATACAATACCATTTTTACTTGATCTGAACATTAGAAGGGGTAATATTTCTTTACAAGAGTATATCTCACACTTCCCTAGTTCCCTTTAGGCCCATAGTCATTCAAATCGGTCCAAACAAAAGGGGGGGGGGGGAGGGGTGGTTGCTGAAAGCTGGGTTCAAATGTTACATCATCAGCCCAAGTTAGCAGTTCTACATTCTACAAACTGACAACTCTTCAAGATATAATTTTGTCTGCATTGAGCTTCTATCTATCCTATAATGCATATAAAAAAAAGAGATCAAAATTTGTCACTTTTATTCCTACAAATTGTTTTTTTTATCCTTTTTATTGCGAGGCATGCACTCTCTTCTGATTATTGTAAAAAATCCTCAATCATAATTTATATCCAATTCTCATGGATGAGTCCAAATGAGATTTTAATTGTTTTGATCTGAGGTACCTTTTTCTCTTTCAGCGCCTCTCACTCCATCACCACATCCCCCTATCCTGCTGGCAGCAGACAATTTTTCTGAGTGCTAAACATGCATTTATCTTGAATGTTCTCCACTTTTGTCTGCTTCTGATTATGTTTACATATCTACCCACTTATTCTTTTCTTCCGTATGAGTCATGTGCTGGTTTGGGACATCCGGGAAATGAAAAATGATAAATAAAAACCAGAGGAACAAAAGAGAACGGCAATGGGGTTCAGCCCCATTGTTTCCTTATACAAGATATAGCTCTTCATCTCTCAGCGTACTGTATGGTAGAATAGCTGCCCCTGAAGCTAAGAAAGATAGAAGGGATAACTATGACCAGAATCCTTTTTATCGGCCATAAATTGGTACCACGTGCAATACACTGCATGTATATAATAGTGCTATTATTTTCCTTGCAACCCCTGTACTGTAAGGCTTAATCTCTTGAAGATTTACTGTCTACACTGAGCTTCTGCTATCGTGCTGTGCTTGACAAATCTATACAATTATCCTAATTAAACTCAACTAGGTAGTTATTACTCGCAAAAAGTTGGAAAAATAAAAGGGACAAAAACCAAAGAAAATTTCTCCACTAATTAACCACTGTTTAATTACAAGACAAGAGGTTATCCACCTCAACAGTTCCAAGACTTCATCCAAATACTCTGTCCCATTAATTAAGAGGTTCAAATAGTGTTTTATTTAAAAATGAACAATTAACCTCTCATATAATCAAAACATCTTATGATATAAATTCATAAATTGGCTAGAGTTCAATTTATGTTTACTTTTTAAAATGTCGAAGTGAAAATGATTAATCATTTAAAGGTTACATGCGGGATTCTTGTGTCATGAATACTAGTGTTCAACTTATGTGGAGTGTTATTCCTACAAATTATTTTTTCTTACTGCAAACATGCACTTTCTTGTGAATGTTATGAATCATAAGTTTTCCCTATTGATCCCAGTGATTGAGGATAACCAAATCCAACATTTTTCTTGGGGTTTCCACATGAAAGAATTATGCACATGAAAGTGTCTTGTTGATATAAATGCATGATGTTTACACTGCTGTTGGGTGCTGAAAACCAATTTATGATCACTGGATGGAGGTTGTGGATGACACATCCTTAGTTCTATGAACCTTATTTAGCTCTTTCTCGTTGTCAGTATTAGAAGAGCCAGACGTTGATTGTACATGTGCAGTTGTAGATGATGGATGATATCACTTTTTATTAAATTAATAATGATGCATGTTTGCATACCACTACATTTCTAATTAATAGTGGGAAATAATTAATAACTACTCCCTCTATTGCACTAAATGCTTTCCAATTTTACGTTTTAGGTTTAGGCATTTCACAAAATTATTTATAATTCCTTCTATGGAAACCCACTGATCACCCTCTAAAATACTTTATCTATTCTATCTCTTACTACTTCTTACCATCCTCACTACTTTATCAATATACCATACTTTGACCCGTTCACCTTAAAACTTGTGTAAAATTCATTTGGAAAGCATTTAATGCATTGGAGGGAGTATATGAGAACATCACACTATAGTTAGATTATTTCAGTAGTTAGATGCCATCTCTATACTGTGAAGTACGTTCCTTATTTTTCTTTGTTGAAATTGATGCACCAGATTTGCAGAACACACAGCATCAACGCCTTTCTGAATTGCAGCGGCTTCGGTCCATGTATGTTTCTTTCTTTGTTAAGTTCAAATTTCATATTTTAGTTGATTCTTGATTTCTTGCATGAAAGGATTAAGTGACAGCACTGCATTATTCGTAGTGTCCATGAAACATTGGATTATTGCTATGGTTTGAAGGAGATTTACTAAACCTTACCAAATTTCTTTAAGTATAAGTATTAGTAGTGAAACTAAAGAATATTCCTGGGGAGTCTATTAATTCGAGAATATTTCTGATTCTTTTGTTTAAAAAATTAATATAGTGTAGTATAATTTTTTTTGAAACGGCTAAAGGGTGACTCTAACCCCGACCTATTGGTTGGAGGTGAAGAGTCTTACCAACTGAACTGCGCTTCGTTGTCAATAATGTAGTACAATGAAGCTAGAGTATCACCACTACAATGGCATATCATGCCAATTTCTCTCTTTATTTTTTTAGCCACTTACTTTATACTTTTCAATTGATATTGTGTTTAGTATGAACCTAATGCTCGGGACTGATCTTTTTAAGCCTTTTAGTTCATAGGGGCGGTGTGTGCTCTTTTTTGGGTAAAAGTTGGTCAACTTTTTCCTTTCGGGGATGGTATTAAATGCAGCAATGGTCATATAACTCTTCAGTTACTTGTGAAGTAAGCTACTTGGAAAGAATTGGCTTAAGCTAAAGTGAACGCAACACAGTTAGATTTTGAATGCCCTTATTGAATCATCATGAAGAAACCAAAATTCTCATGGTGGCCTTGATTTTTATTTCAATGAAAATGCAGAAGTCTCAGGCCCATAGTTTTTGCAGTCATGCTTTGGTGGGTGGGTGTTAACCCATTGTTTTTCCGTATATATGTTGGAGTTTTTACTGACTATCTATATCTTCATATTTGGTTTTTACTTGATTCTGGAAAAAATGTTTATCTGCTTATAACTCATGGCTGTCCATTCTTGTGCCAGATTCGGCACAAGTGAACGGCAGTGGGTAGAAGCTCAAGTCGAGAATGCCAAGCAACAAGCCCTTCTCATGACACTCAAAGCTCAAGTCACATCTGACGAAGCTCACATACATCTTGACCTTCATTCTCTTAGGTAAGTTACATGCTTTTAGTATGCAATAATTGCTTCAGGAAATGCGAAAGTACTTAATATAATTGTTATTGTTAGTATCATTCTTATACATAGATTTGTGGGATTTGGAGCTTGATCTGGATGGTTAAGTACTTGTTGGAAGTGTTATAATACCTTCATTTTTTGAATTCAGCTGATAGTTTCATACTTTCATGTCAAACTGTTGCAGGTACTTTCTGACCTTTTTTTTTATGTTTTATTAGGAGAAAGCATGCTGAACTTGCTGGAGAACTTTCAACTTTATATCGGAAAGAAGAGAAGTTATTATCTGAGGTTTGTATCAGCTTTAAGTGGCAATTCTCCCGAAGTTATATGTAGTGGTCCTGTGGGAATTTATGATGTACTAATACGAAAGGTAGTAGCCAAGCAATTATCCGTATTATACAGTATACTCGAGCACTTGAAATACCCTGCCTTCAGTGTAAGGATAAATATCTTTACAAGTGCATCCCCAAAGATTCATATGCTGGCTGACTACTGTCTCTCAGTTATGTGTCCTGCTGAAATCATTTCCGCCTTTAATCTAACTAAGCTTTGCAACCAATGTCAAGTGATTTAGTATCACTTTAAGACCAAAATATATGTGAATCCATTAATTCTCTGCCGTAGCAAGCTTGAAAAGATAATGGAAAAAGTTTCTTGGGGAGTTGGCCATGGTATGAACAGTGAATCTGTACCATAGTGTTAGTCTTATCTAAATTGGTGATATACCATAAATTCTTCTTTCACAATTATCTCCTGTTCAAACTATGGTCTGTTTTACCTTTACCGTTTCCCTCCCTGAATCTCCAATCAATAGTTGTGCTTGTATTTTGTGTAATGCTCCCTTGAGGTGTTTCCTAGTTCTGTTGTTTGTTTAACCATAAGACCTGTCAAATCTTTCATTGTTTCTTGTTTATGCACATAAAATATCCTTATTCCTTAGGAATAATGATGTCAAGATGAAATCTGAAAAGTACACATTTTAAGAGATTATGCTAATGAGAATTTCCAGTTTCAAAATTGCATTGAGAATAATAAGCTGTATAAATCTAGTCAGAGCTTCAAGTTCAACTCATCTTCAATATCAGTGTTATGAATCCCAGAGTGCAGCATTAAGCAGCAGGCCAAAAACTGGGATAGCGGGAGTGGCCCAGGATACTGAAGTGATATTTGTCATATATAGCTTCCGTAATGAACATAATAAGTATGTATAAAGCTAAAATAAGCTTACAGTAGCTGAATTTATAATAATAATAATAATAATAATAATAATAATAATAATAATAATAATAATAATAATTCAGATAATTCTTCATAGAGAGTGACAACGAAGCGAACTCAGTCAGTCAGTAAGACGCTTCACCTCCAACCAATAGGTCGGGGGTTTGAGTCACCTTTTAGCCGTTTAAAAAAAAAAAAACTTCATAGAGAGTCATAACGAGTCGACAAGCATAGTCTAGGAAATGGAGGGTAAATTGGTCATTTATCCCAAAAAATTAATGTCTTGGATGCTATGCAACCCAGGATAGAGGTATTTATCCCGGGCAGGCCTGAAAACACTCCAGGATAGAGGGATCCAACGGAATCAACACTGGTCTTCATTGAAAAATATCGTTTAGCCTTGGTCATGATATCCATACTGCTAAAACAGTCTAAATGAATCCAACTGTGGCATGCTATTTGCCCTGTAGTACTATTATAAATTCTATGGTTATGTGTGTAACTAGTATCTCAGGTTTTAGATGTTAGTTGAGTTGCTTCCAGGAGTTACTCAACATTTCAGCTTGAGACAGGAATTGGCATGCTGATTTATCGTTCAGAGAAGAGTAACATTTTGGTAGAAGGTTTTGTTTTGTGTGTGATTTTTGGTGACTAATATGTTGCAAATTTTCAAGTCTTCTTAAATTGCCAGATGTGGTTTATTTTGGGACTGTTGTATTGTATAAGATTGATTGGATGCCATAATCTAGTGTTAATATATTTATTCTCATATTGTTCCTTGTTTCTGGTTCATTGAATTCAGACTATTCCTGATCTTTGCTGGGAGCTAGCACAGTTACAAGACACATACATCTTGCAAGGTTTCATTGATCGTCTTTATTTATTTGATATTATCTGAGAATTAATCAATTATTGCCAGCTAGCCTAGCGTACCCTGTTGATAACACATGCTTAATATTTTCACTTGTTCAGGGGATTATGATCTAAAAGTCATGCGCCAAGAAGTTTACATCAATCGGCAAAAAGCGGTATGTTTAGTTCTTCGAGCAAGATATCTTTTTGTGTTGCATTTGGACTTTGGAGCGTACTTGGCCTTGATATGTGTACTCTCTTCCCATCGTATCCTGACATTGTAGAAGTTATCATAGAGATATTGTCAGTTGTTTCTAAAGTGTCCAATGTGGTGATCTGGAATCCATATCATATCATATTGCACCAGTGATTACTAGCTCTGCCAAGTGCCAACTGGTAGTACACTAGTGAGTCCATTCAGTTTCTATTAGGTTCAAAGTTTTGAAGTTATTGCTTCTATAATTGATGTAGTATAATACTGATTAGCATCTCCATGCTGGGTTGTGTATTTAAGTTGCATGTATTTTCCAGTCGACTGAGCAGCATGCTATGTAGCTCAACTCTGAAAAAATAGGAGGATTCCATACTGTATGCTTCTTCAGCTTAACTTATTGTCTAGGAAGCACGGATACGTGAAATATCCTGAAGTCCCTATCAAAATATGTTTAGGATACGGATACGAGCAGATATGCATCTCCTGCCTTTTTGTTTTGGAAAAAAAATCCAATCAACCTAAATTGAAAATTGAATTTCCAGTCAGTCTTTCAAGAGTACTTTCCTGCTAAATTGAAGGTCATAGTACATAAAGTGGAAAAATTTTAAAAGTCATGCAAAAAGTGAGAAATAATTATGGTACAATAAGCTAAGAAGCACAGAGATGATACGGATACGATATGTCAGGAGGCCAAAATCCAAAAAAATAGGATATGGATACATACTAAAAAAGGGGCTGTACTGTGCAATTTTAAAATGGGCTGTAGTGCAATACAAATATCCGAAACATATTTTCACACAGTTCTACAGGGGCGTTTCAGGGTATGTGATCTATTCCTGAAAGTGCCTTGCATGTGTCTTTTCTGGCTATATGGGTGGGGACATCACATGGTACAAAGTAGAATTTTAGAAAAGGTATTTAGCAAAAAGTGGGATATGAAACTTACTTTACCCAAAAAAAAAAAAAAACTTTTGGCTTAACATACGTACAAACTGTGGGTAGTTTTCCGCTAAATAAACTTATGATATGAATCTTGGATGTAAATGCGTGCCAAATCTGAGGATTTTACTGTATGCTGAACTGAGTTTGGAATCTTCAATATAGAATGAATAAAGTGGTAGCTGAATCTCTTGGTACCTATGTTTAATCACAATACTTCTCCAAAAAGCATATGTATTTTCTTAATGTCATTCATGTTTTCCACAAGCGCTGATACAAACATTTGTAATTTTATTTTAAGGCTGGAAATTGGAATTAGTGTTGGTTCCTTATAGCTCTTGCTTTTTTAGTACTTCTGTCTTTTGCCTGACCTCTGGGAGTTGATTTTAATTTCTTTTGCAGTTCATAAATCATCTGATCAATCAGCTATCACGACATCAATTTCTAAAATTAGCTTGTCAGTTTGAAAAGAAGACTATGCTTGGAGCTTATTCCTTGCTTAAAGTTATTGAATCTGAACTGCGAGGTTACTTGTCATCTGGGAGAGGACGAGTGGTATGGTACTTCCTAGTTCTAGTATTTGGATATGCTTGGCTTATTAATGTATTTAGATTGTTCCTGGTTTCCTTGTTTGATTTTGCAATATTAACGGGCACTGTATTTGTAAAGGAACGTTGTTCATCGTTGATTGAAGCTGCATCTGGTGTTCCTGAACAAGGTGCTGTGGATGATCGAGACACTCTTTTGCATGGAGTTAGAGATCTTTTAAGTATCTATTCAAGTAAGAAAAAGTCGGAGTTTATTGGTTTAGTGGGTTAAATTGAGATGATTTCTCATGTAAGATTGCCAATTTTCAGATGCTCAAGCTGGTGGTTTATCAACATATGTGTCCGTCCCTGGGATTGTTCAGCAATTATCTAATCTTCATTCGGACCTTATGGCTTTGCAATCTGATCTAGAATATGCTCTTCCTGAGGATAGAAACAGATGTATTAACGAACTGTAAGTTATTCTTAGGATCCTACTTTTTGGTCAATTTATTTTATGTATCATGCATGGGATTGCGTTTGTGCATTTGATTTATTTAGAAATTTACAAGAATTGTGACATGAACCGTCTCTCATGAATTCTATGCTAAGACCATGACGCACAATATACAAACTTCATATTGACTTGTGCATATTTACTTGAATGTACTATAAACTTGATCCCTCTATTTTGCTTAAGAAGTTATGTCTATTCAGTGTTTAGGGCTAACCTTAGGTGTCCCAATGTTTTTCCAGGTGTACCCTTGTGCAAAGCTTGCAGCAACTGTTATTTGCATCATCAACAACAGCGCAACCAATACTGACACCCTGGGTATAGCCATTCTCTTTCTCTTGATTTATCTATCTTGCAACACTTGCCAAATATTATCTTGTTTTCATCTGAAGTATGGAAGACATGCTATCTATTTTTGGCTCTTGGTCCATTAGCTGCACTAAATTTTGCAGTTCACTATATTTCCATGTACTTAGTGCGTCTCATTCTCTCTTCAGGCACTAACAAAGGAGCTGGATGAAATGGAAAAGGTCAATGCAAAGCTATCAACTGCAGTTGAAGATGTGACACTTGAACATTGCAAGAAGAATGAGGTACCTTTTCCTGTTGTCACCTCCATAATTTATTTTCCTGTTCTCCCACACCCTTAAGCGAAGAGCCGAGAGAACTGGTTCAGGCCTACCATGAAATAGGAGTAAAGACTGGTGTTTTCATTAATACTTCATCTGTAACTTTTACGGTTTTACCTATCTTGGTCTATGCTTGGGTCTCAATTTAGTAGCGAGTAGTTGGGGAAATAATTGTTGAAAGGACTGAGAAGAAGAGGTCTGACGAGTGTAATTCGTATTATATTTGGGGCAGGCTTACATCAATCACATCCAAACATTCCTTCGCGCCCTATTTCTCACTTTTCCCTATTCTTATTGTCTGGGCTAAAAAATTAGACACATCTTGAGGTTTTTTTTAGTGGGGGTGGAGCTGGGGTGGAGAGAGTTTTATTTGGTTAAATGGAGATTGTGCCCACCAAAATTTACTATGTAGGTTGATCATGTTGCTACAGTCCCCGGGAGAGTTGTGCCTGACTGGGATTTGCTCACTTTTTAATGAAAGTCCCTGTTTTCCTGAACTTAATACTTGATCTCTAATGCATGCCTGTTGGATGCAGATTGTGAAACATCATTCGCAAGAGATGGGGATCCAAAGACGCGTATTTGTTGATTTTTTCTGCAACCCCGAACGCTTGAGGAACCAAGTCAACGGATTAACTGCTCGTGTCAGGGCTTTGCAAGCATCTTAATCTAATGTACAGTGTGTATAAAATGTTGGCATTCCATATATGTGTGCTGCTTATATGTTTTTCATACGATGGATGAGCTTTACTTGAAACTTACAACTCAGTTTCCGTGTGCAGAAATCTAGATTCTCGCAGTATTTGAAAGCAACACTAACATCTTCTGAACTGGTAATTTAGCTGATTAATATTCCAAGTTTAATGTAAATGCAATTTGATACTCGGCTCAAGATTTCCTATCTCAAGAGAAACTGTTAAATGTTGTCGTATGAATACAAAGCTCAAATTTTTGAGGATCAGCTTATGCCATTGCCAAGTGAAGGTACTGTTTTTGGATTTGATCTTTGCTGGATGAACTGGACCAAGTGTGCATAATGTCACGGGGTAAAACTCTAAAGTGTGTGAAAGACTCGACCCGTGCGGCACTAGACTAGTTCGCCTCGAGACTAGCTAGGAAGCCTTCTATCAGAGTGCGGAATATGTGTGTATGAAGAGTGTGT
>JAYMSP010003082.1:0-21197 GCA_036897095.1 Plantago elongata
GCGGTATTGTGGACAGTTAGTGATTTTCCCGCATATTCTATGTTATCTGGAAGAAAAACTTCGGGATTTAAGGCTTGAGAACAAATGACTTGAAGCTATTTTTAAGATTTTAGCAAGAAAGGAAGGCATTACAATAATCAAAATGATGAGGGTTTTATAGCAAGAAAGAGACAACAATTCAAAAAAAGGGTAACATGACGGCTAGTTTTTCAAATTTAATTCAAATCAATTACAAATAAGCTCTCAATTATGTCTTGTTGATTACAGTCCCCATGTGCCTTATACGTGATGTTATGGAACTTTACTGAAATTTGAGAGAAATCAATTATAAAATCATCCATGAAATATAAATGGTCAATTACAGATAGGTAAACTGTCAATCCACCAAAATAAAACGACAATTAAAGAAAAAGCAAAAGAAAAGAAAAAGGGGTCAAATAAATTAAAGAAAAGTAAAAATAAAAAAAGTGATGACATTTTCGTTTTTAACATTTTGGTCAATATCAACATGAACGGATACCACATCATTATCAAAGTTGACTTTTGGAGCTGGATGTAATTAGAAATTGAGTCATTTGTTAATTCTGAGACTATCTATAAATTAAGTCAATTTAAGAAATTCTTGAACTAATTATCAATTTAAGGGATAGTAAATATAACTTTTACTCGTTTATATGAATCAATCAGCACCTAAAATATAAATTAGAGATATAAGATCGGTTGATGAACATCTGAGTCCATTTGGGTAACTACTTCAATAACAGAAGCAAAATAATCATTTACTAGTACTTGTTAACTTTTAATTAAGACATCTAGTATGGTACTAATATTTTTGAGGTTTTTTTTAATCACCTCTTTAAAGTATAGTTTAGTTTATACCAGACTTGTTTTATTTATATATATATATATATCGAAGTAGATCAGATTAATATACTAGACTGAGGAGATCTAGGAGCTGTGTGTTGGAGAAAATCAAGGAGATGAAAGAAAGATGCAAAAACATGGATGTGAAATGAGGGAGAAAAATGAGGTTAGCTAGATTGAAAGCTTGTCTTTTACCTAGTTGTTTTGTTGATTTAAATCAAGAACTTTTAATAAATCGATTGTTTCTATTAGTAACTTCGGCATGAACCTGAAGCTAGGTGGATATCTGCTAGAAAACAAACACATCTATTCTTTATTTTCCGTGGTCAATCAAATTATAGGTGTCTCAGAAATATTGTTGCCAAAATCCATTATAAACGTGATTGATGGAAAATATTATTGCACTCTAAATAGTTGTATAATATAAACTTTAAACAGTGTGAAAACAGCCCCCAAATGTCCAAATGGCATTACTGCTGGAGGACCCACCATCGTCGGTGGTGGTGGAATATCAATCACCCTAAGTCCTAACCCACACATGTGATTGTGACATAGACTAGGGGTACCCTCAATTTTCGTTATATTATAAATGTTACATATATTATTTATAAATATATATTTTTTTATAAATATATTATTTTTAATTTAAATTTTAACAATATATATGGACAATTTATAACCAAAAACATTTTGAGATTAAATATTACTTCCTCTGTCCCATGATAAATGACTTTTTTACTTGTTGGCATAAAGTTTAACGTGTAGTGTAAAATGTCGCGGGACAAATGCACATGAGATGTATATTTGTAGTGGTACATCTATATCAGGAATAAGGGATATTTATTCCGGAACAGAGGGAGTACAAAAACGGACCCAACATACATTAATAAAATATTGTAACTCAGCGGCTATTGTGTTAATATATTGATACAACACAATAATTCATGTGTCTTTTATTTTTAACGATAAAGGTGACTCGAACCCCTGAACTGTTGGTTAAAGTTGAAGCGTATTATCAACTGAGTTGTATTTTATTGTCACAATAAGTCATGTGTTAATATATTATTATAATATAAAGGGTCTATAATTGTAATAAATTTTGTGGAGTATATGTTCATGTGATGCATCACATATATAACTTATATAAATATGCATTTGTTTTTAATATTATATTGTATAATAATTTGGTCAAAATTAAATACACGGTAATTTTAGTAAGTAAAATTAACGAAATGGTTTACTGTGGTACTGAATTCCATTCCATATCTCACACTCTACTCTTCCATTCTTTCACATTCCCCATTAAAACTCTCACACATCACACACACACTTCATAACTTAACTTGACTCAACTCAACCACCCAATTCAATTCTCTCTCACTCATCTCAACTCAACTCCATCAACTAACATTCAAGTACAAAGCAAAAAAATCAATTCTTGCAAGCACCCCATAAAGCAGAAATGAGGGATGAAGAAGCTCAAACTATGACAACCACCAATATCAACAGCAACAGCAACGGAAGCAGTAGCAGTGTTTCCTCTTCTGTGAAGAAAGATGTGGGCTTCTTTGAGAATGGTGTTTTTGGAAGAGGAAAGTACAAGTTGTGGGTTTTGGGTGCTATCGTTTTGCTTGCTGTTTGGTCCATGTTCACTGGCACTGTAACTCTCAAATGGTCCTCTGTTAATCTCAAACACTCCCCTGATGAGTTTGATACTTCTATCCGTGCTGATCTTGATATTCTGGTACTAAAAATCGCATCTTTTTCCATTTTACTTGCTCTTACCAGGACTGTTTTTGAGTGACAGACTTGCCTTTAGGAACCTAGTTGATTGTCTTCTAAGAATGTCTTCAAAAGCTTTCTGTAATGATAACCATTAGTTTATAGTTAAACTGGCATCTTGAAACTTGAACACTTAGAATTAAACTAAATAATTGAATGGAGCAGTAATATTTTAGTGTAAATTTTGACTTGTTAATTGTTGTATCTTGTTTAAATCCAATTGTAATTAAGTATGTTTAGGCTTCTTCACTAAGCTATGATGAAGAAGCCAATAATCCCACACGTACTTTTTGGAGTGGAAAGTTTCTGGTGGCTTCTAATGAAGATAACATTTTTAAGGGCCTTAAGAATCTTGCTTTTCTTCTTCTTTAGTCTATTTGTGCTGAGTTGTTGTTGTTGACATGTTGGTGGTGATTATTTTAATGATCTTGTACGCATATTGGGAACTTGTAGGATGTAGATGAAAGGGGAAAAATGGTGAGGCAAATGTGGAACTCATACAAGCATAGTAAAATGATGAGCGTGCCTAGTTTCTGGCGAGAAGCGTTTGCGGCAGCATACCAGGACTTAACCAATGAAGCTCCTGGCGTGCAGAATGCTGCACTTATCGAGATAGCCAAGTTGTCATTCCAGTCCACGGACGTGCAAGACTCTGCTCAAGATCAATCTGACAGGTAGCTTAGCTAGCTATCTCTTTTTGGTTTTTGCTGGGTGTTTGTAATTGACAATCTGAGCACTCCTTGGTAGACTTGCCTTTGTATGAATGCAAAACTTGTTTATCAAAATGCGATAGAGAGTTGTCTCAACTGACATTTCTTTTTGGTCATTTGGTAAAAATGCTCAGAATCTGAAATTCTTCGATCAAGTAAAACTATAAACCACTGCGCACTATATCTTGTGCATAGTTAACCTGGTCCTAAAGTAGAGAGCATTGCAACAGGCTAACAACTACAATATGCAGGAAGAAGAATCTATAAGAAATGAAACTGGCATAGTATGATGCATCAACTCATGTGCACTTGTTATATTTTCATGATTTAATACTAACTCAATTACGGTACTTTTCCTTCACAGAACAGCAGAGGAAATGGGATCAATAAAGCAGCGATGATTATGGTGAAAATAGCTGCCCTGAGTTAATGTACTAATTAGGTTATCAGCAGTGGCGATAAAATTCCCTGCTTGGAAGAATAATACTATGTCTAAATTACAGCGTTTGTATCTGATTGAAAATCGATCAGATACATTTCATGTTATGCTGCAGTTTTTTTTCTTAACTTGTACCAGTATTTTTTGCAATTATGAAAAGAATTCAGTGTGATCCTTCACTTATTCCAATCTCAGCAGGAAATGTTTAGTTAATAGTAAGAGTTTTAGGGGTTGAAAGGATGGTGCTTAATTATATCAACAAAAACATGTGAATGTTGCTACTGGAGGTATAGAGGACTATCTTTCCCTTGGGATATAGTAGGAGATTTGAGAAACTTGAAGTTGAAATGTGACTATCTTTGGCATGAGTTTTGGAAGATTATCCAGGTTCAAACTACCTTGGCATATGAAAATATACATTTCGTTGGACTTACAAATGAGTGGATTATCCCACCATTTCTACATCTTTTGCTTCAAAAGACCTTGAAGACGCATTATTCATGTAATTTACCACTTTATTCAAGTACAAACTTCTCTTGAAAGGCAGTGTTTAGATAACTCATACCTCATCATTTTTCACCATTTCTTTTAACTAATGATAATAATAAGTATAAAAAAAGCTGTGAAGATATTGTCTGTACATATTTGACAGAATCACAAGTGAGATATAATGCCCTCTTCCACAAAATTCAAATTTCACAATGACCAACCTGGCACAGTATATAATTCTAAAATGTTCCAAACATAAACTTTTTATCATTGTCAATAGAAGAGTGGTCATTGAATCCGGCCGTCAAAGGAGCTCCAACAGCCGGCCATCAGGTCGGCCAAACACACAAGCATCGGTTGCTTGTGTGTTTGAACGGCCTTATGACCGTTTTCATTTTTTTTGGACAAGCTTGTGCTGATCCACACTTTTATATATTTTTTTAATTTTTTTATTATAATTTTTAAAATATAAAAGTTATACCGTTTTTTATGATTTTTCATTCTCTACAAATATAGACTATTTTGACTATATTTTAATTCTTTTAAATTTTACGATTTTTAAACTCGTATCTGAAATTCAATAAAATAAATTCTAAAATTAGTTTTAATGATGTAATTTGATTAATTTCAACCTCCAATCACTCTTAAAAATATATTAAACATGTTATAAAAAATATTTAAAAAATAATAATAAAAAAAAAAAAAAACTATTCATAATCATCCAAATGACCCGTTGAACAAGATTTTCATCTAAGTGCAGTGATCATCAGAATGATCATCGCTGCATCACTGCTGACCACCACAATTCACGATCATCCAAACGGCCCATTGGCAATGGTCTGACTCAATTACCTTTCCAACTAAGTTGTTCTGGACCTAGCATTTGAAGCTCCCAATTACCCTACTAAAATAAATAAGCAAGGGACAAAGAAGAAAGCACAAAAAAGGAAGAGCAATCAAAAGTAATGTTCTGTAAGGTAGAGAGCTACAAGGGAGCTCATAATCATAGATAGTGAACATTAATTCGTACACCTATCAAGTATAAAAACAAAACTACAGTTAATATAACTTAACAAAATTGCCTGAGCAGGTATAGCAGCTCCTGTAGTTGCTCTATAAAGAGGAGTTCGTAAAACTGTCCTCTCACAAGTAACAAAACAAGTTAAGGTCAGTCTCAAAACAAATGTATGTACACTTCCTAGTCACTCTTTAATCCTCAACCGTCTGGATCTCTCCCATCATAATCCTGTTGCTAACTACACTGAATCCCAGAACAGAAGGGCTTACTTTCTTCCCTTTCTTTCCCTTCTTCTTTCCACCTTTTGCAGATCCATCAGTAGCACCTGCAACCTCAACATCGATGTTATCTGAGGTCATGTCTCCCAAGGTAGAGGGTTTCCGCTCATTCTGAATTTTGAAAGCCATTTCGACCACATCTGCACTCAGGAAATCCTTGTAGTTGAGAAACTTGTCAATGAACTTACGATCACGGTCAACGGAACCAAGATTTTGTGTCAGTAGCATTTCTGCCTCCTCTCTTGATTGCTTCATGCAAAATTCCAAGAAGCTCGTATCTGGATCAGAAAAATGGGTAGTCAGAACATAATTTTACACATTGCATCTCAAGTCAACCTTGTGATATTGATTGCCAACGGTCACACTTTCAGGCTTTTAATAATGATGATGATGATGATGATAATAATAATAATAATAATAATAATAATAATAATAATAATAATAATAATAATAATAATAATAATAATAATAATAACAATATTGGAAAAGACCTGTATTGGTGAGGACCTGAAAGACAGACTAATGTTCTTAAGTATAATGTTTTGAACAATATTAGTAATGATTTATGAGTAAACATTTTGTCATTTTTATGTGTGTGTGTATATATATATCTCACTGATGTTCATAGTAAAAACCTTCATGATTCCGGATATAATTGTAATGTGTATCGGTCTCTTTTAGCCTATCAGGAAACTTACTCAAATAACAAATTATTTCCTCCATGAGCTTCCCATTTTGCCACTATAGTCCCTATTTTCCATACTCTCTACCTTACCTAACTAATGATAATAAACTTGCATTCTCAATTTAATCAACCCAACATCCTCTCTTATTCCAAATTTTGTCTTTATCCATGTAAATAATAATCAACTTTCCACTTTAACAACCAATCTTCATTCATTTTATCATTTCTCCATTTAAGTGATAATCAGCTTTTCACTTCACCTTACAAATGAGGACGGGCAATAAAAGTAATGATAATGACTCCACATCAATGATTAAATTTAAACCAGTAAACAGGGGACAAATTACAAGGCTATGTTAAAAATAAAATCCAAGGGCAGCAAGTGAATTGCACAACTTTAGATGGCTTTAGGTGTAACTCTTAACATGGGGCCACTGTTAATCAACTTAGACATCCGGAGGTTATTTATCCTGAATCGGAATCCCATATGAGAGAACAATAAATATATCTACAGAAATAGGAAAACTCTAAATCACAAAATGTATAATGATGTGGCACATGGCACAGTTCTCTGCTACATTTTAAACCTAACCAGAAGCGTCTTGTTGGTTTTTAATTTAAAAATGCATATCAGCACATGAAGCCTCAACATCCTAGATTTAGACGGAAGAAATAGTGAGCAACATCAAAAGATAGGATGTACCTTTTGACCCAATGAGTCTGCTACACTCACTCTCGCACCATTCCTTGAAATCCATAGCCTCTGTAATGCATACAATGGTCAGCGTGTCTTTGCTTCCTTTACAATGATAAAAATAAATGAACTAAACACCCACTGTACCTGAATGCTTGGACAGGGCCTTCTTTTTTCCTTTCTGGGATGGCAGGGCAGAGGAAGCTGACACAGAAAGTGAAGACTCAGTAGGTTTGCTGCTGTTAGACTTCTTTTGGCTCAATGACAATCCAGGATTTCCTTTCATAGGGGTGTTTTTGCTTCCCAAACTGCTCTGAGTTCTAAGTACTGGAAAGTCTGGCCTGCAGGGAATAACACATGAAGTATATCAAGGAACATGAAAGCTAAACTATATGTTGGCATACAAATTTGTACTTCAAAAAAGACACTCATTGAAAACCCCTTTATTTGATGCACTTGTAATTACCAGAAGACATAAGTGCACCATTTCATATGTATAGAGGTTATAATGCTCATTGGCATTTTCAATGAACTCATAATTCAAAAACGATACCCCAAGCAACAATGTAGTTGTTCTGACATGAATACCGGCTCAAACATGTGAAGTAAGAACTTCCAATTTTATGCACCCCTTATCAATACAAGGCCCACCCCCTCCCCCACAGCACACAGACCCAAAATAACTAAGTAAATAAATGCAGTATCAACTATGAAAGGCATGCAATATCAGGTGCAAACCATGTTACCATTCTATAATGAAACAAATGCATAACCAATCCACTTCATTGCAAATAACCAGATCCCACCACCACCCAAATGGGCATTGTCCACATAAACACTAGACTATAGTGAAAAAAACAAAAAGAGTGGCAGCACTCTGGATCCAAGTTATCTCAGTATTAGTATGAAAACCAACTGAACATACATGATTGTTGAGAACATTATAACTAAGCATAAAAATATCAGTAGACAAAAAAGTTAACAGTGATGAATAATAACAAGCCTGTAGAGCATGCAAAAATATAAATATTAAGTATATTAGTGTCATAGGATATAATGACATACTGCTTTCCGTCTGGCTTAGACTGCTCTACAGGTCCCCAGAACAGATCATCCTCAACGTTATGTTTTCGTTGAGAAGCTTGTGAATTAATCTGCATTGCTGGTGAAGCCTTTGCAGGAGATGTAGACAGTGACCAAGATGGAGTGCTTCCACGGGCAGATTGATTTGTGGCAGGCTTCTGAGGTGGCAAGGTCTGAATCGGTTGTGACGAAGAAGACCCTTTTTTCCCCTGTTCCTTCAGGATATCCCTTAGTGATGTCGTTTTGTTTGGCTTCCCAGAATCAGTGGACCAAGCAGGTGCAGGAGAAGGACTTGCCGGTTCCTCCCTCCAAAGAACAAAATCTCCCAAGGAAGGGCCAGAAGGCACTGCAGGTAACACTTCCTTCTCCTGTTGTACCTGGCGGTTGGGTTTGATCTTCTCAGCAGGGCTGGAATCAATTGCAGCTGCAGGAGCAACCTTAGAGCCCCCACTCTTGGCCTTAGCGGCCTTTTTGCGATTCTTTTTGGTGTCTTTCGCCGATATAAAGTCATTATCATCATTGTTAGAGCTCGTTATGGGTGCAACAGGTACCACTGGTGTGCTCTCCAAAACCACCTTCTCTTTTTCACTTAACTTGGCAACACTGCTATCCCAGAATAGATCATCATGATTATTCTTGCTCTTGGGTATTAACGAACCATCTGATTTTGCAGAATTTACAACAGTATTGGCAGAATCAGGCCAACTTTCACTGGATACCTTCTGATCAGGATTCACTACTACGCCAGCCCATGGACTGGGAATGCTCATGGAACTCACAGGTGTTGAGATCTCAGGCAGTGTCATTTCTTCCCGTGCTCTCCTCTGCTCTTCTTGTTGTATTTCTAAGAATGATTTTGGCTTGAAACCCGGAGCAGGTTTCCATGCCCGTTGGGAAGCCTGTGTTTGATCATTCATCTGGGCAACTTGTCCAGGCTGACCATATGACTCAGTCATCACACCATCTCTGTCTGCAAGCTTCAATTCAGGTACCAAGTTTTGACCTGGTAGAAGATCCGCATCCTTAGCAGACAACTTTTCAATCTTTGATTTAGCAGCAGCTGCATCCCCTTGGACAAGTGATGTGTCCAGTTTTGATTCACTAGAGTTCGCCTGTTGCGGCTTGGGCATTCCCTTCAGTGGATCTGTGGAGACCTTTGAGGACTTTTGTTTTCTGGACTTCTTCTCTGAAGATTTTTTAACTTCCCGTACTTCAGTACTTTTCACTTCCTTTATGGGAGAGGATTCACGAATTTTATGCTGTCCTGCATCATGCACTTCTTCAGATGCGCTCCCTGGAGTCTCTGCCAATGCATTTGCATCTTTGTATACCGCCATCTTCTCACGACCAACTCTTGACTTCTCGGAAACCAATTCCTCCACATGATCTTCAACTAGAAAACTTGACGATGATTCAGTTTTCATGACTTTGAGTTTTTCATCATAATAGGATGCATGTTCCAAATGGTGCTTGCTTGCTTCTTCCGACGATGGTGCCATATCTAGGCCACCCTGTGGCATAGAGGAGACTTGGTCATTTAGAGAGCTATCCCAGATTCTCTCCTTCATATCATTGGCAAAAATTTGGTGTGGCAAATGCTTAGAGGTTTCTAAATCAATACTGGAGCTACGGTCCTGAGGAGCACTCGGAGGCACAATATAACCAGCTGAATTTGAATGTTCATCTTGCACATTTGGAACTTGTGAACTCAAATGAAACAAGTCATGTGGTTGTTGAAAACGGTTATTGTCCACCACATTGGCATTTCCAGTGGCAAAACTACCAGTTTGCAATTGCGCAAATGGTAGCTCACCTAATCGCTGATTTTGATGCTCAGAGAGCACTTGTGAAAGCAATTGCTGCTGCTGACGTATTAACTGCTGCTGCTCTTCTTGCTTCTGTTGATGCTGCTTAAGCAACAAAAATTTATCCAATGCAGACAGCTGCTGTGGAGGAACTGGGGCCTGTGTTTGCAGTTGTTGCAGCAAGTATTGTTGTTGCAGCATATTTAGGACTTGAGGATCTTGAGGAAGCCCTGAAGAGAGGAGTTTTTCTGCATTTAACAGGTTGGCTGGGTTATCCAAAGAGTGACCTAGAATGCTGGCAACAGACGGATTCTGTGACTGCAGTCTCGACTGTTGTATCCCAAATGCAGATTGTGGAGGAATCTGGTTTTGGTGAGGGTCCAATTTAGGGTCCGACCGCCCTTGATCAGGGAAATTCAACCAACTACCAGCTGCATTATTAGCATTGGAGGTGGAACGATCAGGTAATCCTTGAAGGACAGACAATAAGTCAACATTCTGAGGATGATGCTGCACCCGCACATTCTCTGCAACAGATGAGGGGAACTTCGAGTGAGCCAGTGAGGCATCATTTGCATCAGCCATTGAAGCTGCATCTCTCCCTGGCCATGCTGCATAAGGGTTTGTCAGAGATCTTTGCCTCTCCAGAGTCATCCTTTTGGCTAATACATATGGGTCATCAACACTATTAGGTCCCATGGGGAGAATTGCACTGGGACTATTTCCACCATAATCCTGCATGCCTGTAAAGAAAAATATTTAAAACCTAATAAAAAGGAAGAAAATTTACAAGACAGTGGATTTGAAGCAATTGTTCACTACTTCAAATGGAAATAGGGATACCTTCTGAGCGACCAAACTTCTGAAGGGGTGATGCACCCGTATTACCAGCCATCAATGACTCCAGAAACCTGTTTTCAGCCTCCTTGGCAGAACCAAATTGGAATCTTGATTCAGGTCTCAACACATCAGCTACACCAGGAGCTGCACTAAGAGACCCAAAACTGCTGAAGTTCAACCTACTCGGAGCATCTTGGTTTTCACTTGGCTTGGGCGTGTTAAATCCAGGAGGTGGTCGAGCTTTGGCACGCAAATGGGGCATCACATCTCCAAGTGAACAGAATGTAGAATCAGCTGGTGCATTAGCCAAACGAACTTGCAACTCAATCCCAAAATATCCAGACTCAAACCATGAGATAATGTCACTCCCTGCAAAAGGGCCTTGAATTTCACCTTGAGGATCTTTGTAGATAAGTACCAAGTCCTCTGGTGAAGGTTGGGAAACCTTTTGTTGCTCCATTTCTCTGTCGTGTACAGATGATGATTGCCTTCTGAGAAAGGAATCATCGCCCATCTGCCAGTTAGGTCCTCTGTTGTTGTTAGATGTATCAACACTGTTTTCCCGAACATTCTTCAAATCATTGTCGCCAGATCGCTCCCTCCAATCATGAGAAGATGAATAACGTTCTCCAAATGATGGTCTCCATGGACTTGAGTGAAGAATTGAGCCATGTCCTGGCGCGCTTGATTCCCTAGCAGAAGAACCATTATCATCCTTGAAAACAGCACGTTCTTCCTTCAGAGCTGAACAAGGCAAGAGATCCTTTTAGCATTAAACTCAAGATTGACGCTTAAAGTCCTAGCCAGAGCATTGTTTGAACCTCTTGTTAAAAGATTATCGAACTTGACTCTGAAATTTGTCATAGTTTTAAAATAGAATGGATTACTTAGCTAGCTTCAGTCTTTCTTTAGAAAATACATTGGGTTCTATTAGCGACTTTATCATTGGGTTTTGGGAGAAAATACAATGAGGTATGCCTCACTTTCTCTCTTTCTCCCAAAAAGACAAAAAAAAAAACAGCAATAATAATAATAGTAAAAAATAATATGTGAGAAGAGGGAGACGAAAAAGGGAACCAGAAATTTTTAAACACCATGGCATACACGGCAATCTTTTAGGAACGCACAAACGAGCATCAGATAAATAAAACCACATGAACATATAAGCATTCCTACTCCAAAAAAATCATCGACCATAACATGATCTGCTAGAGTCACAAAATGTCAATCGTATATATCTGTTAGCCAAATTACAGTTAGAAAGTCACAGAAATTCCATCCCCAGCACGGAACAACTCCATAGTTCCTTGAATACAGTATAAGGTCCTCGAATTTACCTTCGGAATTTGTCTTGAAATCAGAAAATGCCTCATGACCTTGCCCTGTCTCAGCTTTGGCATTAGACCAAGCATAATTGTGCTTTTCATGGGAAAAGCCTTCTGAATAACTTGATAAATCCTGTTCATGCTTCAAATCATCATGAGGGGAGGCCGGCAAATCATCTCTACTGCCTGCAGGTCCAAAACAATAAAAACTGAATTACCAGTGTAATGCCAAGTGGACAAACTAACAACACAGGCATACTGTAGAAGTATGTTATTAAAATCATGAGTACCAATTCTATTTCTTCTAGACTGCATAAAATCAGTTGGCTTTCCTGCAGACACATCTTTATTCATCTGTGGAGCACCGCTGCTTAGGATTTCTCCGTTGTCAATCCCCTTCAAGATAACCTATAGGCAAAAATCTCCATAATTAGTTAAACAAAAACCAGACGAGATCTGAAGATTGGAACGTATCTCCTGGAGTAGATGATGTCTTACCAATTCTTCAGGGCTAGGTGCCACGAAGGCCAAAGGTTCCACAGGATCTTCATGAGTAACGGAAGGTACTCTGACACCTCCTTCCAAATACTTGGCAGTATATCTCATATCAACTGTCCTGTATACATCAACCAATTTTGTCCGGCTGTAGTTTAGAGAATAGGGCTCTCCATTCCCACTTCCACCTTTTTCAGGTACATATCCATGTAGTTCCAAGTTAATGGGCGGCTGTGTATGTGTGCTGCCACTGTAGCCGGACTTTCCACGGCCAAAGGGAAAGGCTGGACTGACACTTTCTCCACGGCCCCGACCATGTGAAAATGTAGGGACCGGTTTGCTTGGGGTCAAAGTCTGGTTGTTTGGATCTGATCTCCCACGGCTATACGAAGAGTTAGATCTCCATGGCCGATGATGATCCCCATCCTTCTCATCTTTTCCATCATATGAAGGATGAAATGACCCTTTGTCAAGAATGGGATCAGCTTCTTTGTTAAGTTCACCCCACTTCTCACGCACAGCATCACTGTCTTTCCCATCAGGGCCCCAGCGTGTGTTCCATTTGCTCTCACGGCGCTGTTCGTGATTATCCTTGTTTCCTGAATCACCCCATCGTTCTCCAGGAGTACGGCGTGCATCGCCATGGTGCTTCCCAGAAGAATCAGTCCAGCGATCTACCTTGCGGGTATCATTGTTCTCACGTTCCCTTTCCCTCCATCGATCTCCGCGACCCAATGAGTTTGTCTCCCTTTCTTCATCAAGCCAGCGATCACGACGACCAGATTCCATATTTAGCACTGAAGGGCGGAAAACATCTTTTTTCTTATTGCTGTCACTCAGATTATCCCCTGCTCCAGTAGGTTTCATAGTGTCTGGGCGATTGGCATGACCTGGAAGCGGTCTGATATGGTTCTCCTGCATCAAGGTAAATAATACAGTTGGAAAAGAAACAAGTAGGCTAAGATGGTAGTGCACCACAAAAGAAAGTACAGAGAGCGTCACTCTTATTACAATCCATTTACAAAATAGCTAAAGGTTAAATTTCAAGAGTACGACAAGTACATAATAGCATACCCCAGAAACCATGCCAGTCTTACTGTCCCCTGACTTTGGTAGAAGCCACTGTGGTGAAAGAGGGATGGAAGTTTCGGATCCTTGAACACCTACAAAAATGTATTGTAGAGTGAGATGAAGATTAGGAGATAGCTAACACCAAGTACATATCATTCCAAGAAACCATTCTCCACCACTATAGTGATTTAGTCCAAATAATCAAGGTGGCTTATGGAATTGTGAATTGGTTTTAAGAAAATATGACTATTGATTATGCAACTAAAACCCAGAAAAACCTTGTCTTAGTTGGGACTCAACCTGCAAAAAGTAGAACCATAGAGAATCACCACTTTCAACCGAGCATTTCAGTAAATGAAGCTGAAAAAATGTTTTGAGAAACATCAGGGTAAAATGCCATCTTTCAATGTTTACATTTCACATGTATGCTTCACTACATGATAGTCAAATTAGCTGCACTCGTCAACTACTCGTCTTTCCTATCTGCCAGAAATTTCTACCCATATACAACTAAATTTGCAGAAAAAAGGACTTCGTAGTTGCTAACAGCCGCAGAGTCCAACAGACACCAAAAGTAATAATTTTTATATCATAGTTTACATCCAAAAGGCCTAAATTGATGTTTACTCCACATCTTCAAACCAATAAACCTAAACCCACCACACAAACAAAAAAAAAAGTCCGGATAACAAATAACGAATCTGATAAACCCTGTACCAAATACAGCCAAAATCAAAACCACTCTCAACAAAACTAAGTACATTCAATGAAAAACAATCATCTCCATTTTCCCCAAACTCCAAACTGTTTCCAGATCGAAAGAAGGCAATTGAAAACAAATACCGAAACTCAACCCAAATTTGAGCAAAAGCAAAACACTTCACCAAGATAGCATACGCCGTCGCATTGAAGAAAAACAGTCGAGTGTTCTGAAATAAAACCCTAAAACCGCGATTTAAGGCACGCACGAATGCATAGACATTAAAGGTCGGAGTTTTAGGGTTTTGAGAGGAGAAGGGGGTAATGGAGCAAACCTTTGGGGATCTCGATGGAGCGAGAATCGAAGGAGGTGGTGTGAGCCATTGATGATCGGAATGAGAAGAAAGTTGGATTGGATTGACTAGTGTGTGTGCTTGGAGAGGTGAAGAAGAAGGCGAGTGAGGAAGGAGTATAGGGCAAAGCAGAGGCTACATAAATCAATCCACACGATTTCTTGAGGGAGTAACAATTCTCATTTTGCTTACGTGTCGCCCTAACCCAACTTGGTGAAAGGTGAACCCAATTACTTACTCTTAATTCTACTCCCTCCGGAACACGTCCTTCTTCTTTTCGACGTTATTTTTAATATTTTTTATTATTTATTAGTAGAATTTTAACATAAAAATGTATGAAATATAGTAGAGAGAACTAGTAAAATTTGAAAAAATGTTCGCAATGTATATGATATGAATATGATTGAAGTTTACTACGGTCAGATAGAATTCTACCCTGCCTTACAACAAATAGGAAATTTAAAATGTACACATTTAGCTTATTGTTGCAAAAATACTAATAAAAAAATTAAATGTAAAAATATATTATTTTTTAATTTTTCATTTTTTGAAGGGTAATTTTGGTATTTTGATTAATAATTGTATATTTTAATTTGAATATTCGTACTGCAAATGGACAACCAATAGGCTATGGGGTGATTGTCTTGTCGATTATGACAATTTCAACAAGGATTGTTAAATCAGAAATCTACATACTATTGATTTTGAATAGGAATTGAGACAATATAATTCTAGTTGGATTGTTGTGCATTTTTTGTATACAAAGATGCAACTGAAATTGAGTTTGTTCAATTCAATTTTAAACCAAACATAATCAATTATTTCATGAAGAGATTTATTTTTATTTTATTTTTTACTTGAGATTATATAAACCTTCATAAAAGAAAGAGGGACACTTTAACGACCCGGCCCCTTACAGGGCGAGCCCCGATCCTTTGTATCGGCGCGTCATTCAAAGGCAGCTCTCCGGGTGACAGGTTGGCCTCACTTTACCAACACAAGTCCTTTCCCGTGCACTTTGACATCACTCGTGTGCGAACTGCCCCGACCGATTGGGTCGGTGCAGTTACTCATGGGTTGTTCCCCGGGTGAAATGTTGACCCAACTGTACCAACACTAGTCCTTTTCCATGCAATTTGTACTCACTTGTGCGCCAACTATTAGACTTTATCAGTTGGTCACCCAAACATAGGGTTGCTCCAGAGCAATTACGATTGTTGGTAAAGTAACGTTTTCAATCCCTTTAATCTATATGGATCTCACTTGAAATTATGGGGTGTTACAAACACACTTATATAACGGGGTGGAGAAGGTATACACGGATGTTCTCATTTCACTTTTATCATTTATTTTTATTCCATGATTTTTGTTTCGTTTTGTTTTGTTTTGTTTTGTTTTGTTTCGTTTCCTTTCAGTAGACATTGTCCAAATAAGTTTGATCATCTCCACGCAGATTCATTTCGTGAATCCTGGTGTACTTTGATTTCGATTTGATATGAATGCAAGTTTATTCTCCAAAAAAAAATACAATGATAATCAAATAGTTCGTCTCGTAAAATATCGTGACTTTAAACTATTTAAATATGATATAGAATGGTTACATATAGTGGACCTGATGGGACAATGTCTTGCCTCATGAAACCAACATTCATTGCATAAGATTCCACAATGAGAGTTGGATACACTGTTTCCATTTGTATTTCCTCTTGAAGTACCAGTGAATAGGCCTTATCCTAAGAAGGTTTAGACTCTATGATAATGTTTTGACCTCTTATCATGTCATATGAGTCGTTAACCCCCATCAGAAATTTTGAAAATTTAACATGTCTCGAGCCTTCTCTTGGATATCATAGAGATTGCACTTGCTTTGTGTAATGACCTGGCCCCTTTCGGGCCAGCGCGGTTACTCATAGACAGCTCTTCGGGTGATATGATGGTCACATTGTACCAACACAAGTACTTTCCCGCGCACTTTGTCTTTACTTGTGCGCAGGGGAAACTTTTCAGTTGGTCACCCATCATAGAGCAAGCGCGCTTAATTCAAAAGTTCACCTAGGTGGATTCCCGAAAAGAAAGGTGCACCTTGTTGGTATGAGTAGCATTCTCAATCCCTTTAAGCTTTATGGATCTGACTAGATATTCGGGGGCGTTACATTCAACCCCTATTAAACCGTGCGACGCCCCCGCCGCATCAAGGTCCGGCTAATAGTCCACCCCATGTGGGTTTTGGATTGTCTCGGCTCTGATACCATTTGTAACGACCCGGGCCACTAATCAGCAGAGCCCCGTCCCTTTCAGACGGCACGGTTACTCATGGGCAGCTCTCAGGGTGATATGATGACCCCATTGTACCAACACAAGTCCTTTTTTCGCGCACTTTTGTCCTCACCTGTGTGCAGACTGGGAGCCTTCCCAGCTGGTCACCCATGCTAGAATTGCTCCAGAGCAAGTACGCTTAACTCTGAAGTTTTCCTTGGTGGATCCCGAAAAGAAAGGTGCACATTGTTGGTATGAGTAGTGTTCTCAATCCCTTTAAACTCTATAGATCTGTTCGGGGCGTTACATTAATAAGAGTCGAACTTGTGACCCCAAGCATAATAGTCAAAGGCCTTTACCACTCGGATACACACCTCCGGATCATTACAAATGGTATCAGAGTCGTGCCAACTAAAAACCCACAAGAGGTGGACGGTTGGTCGGACCATGGTGCGGCAGGGACGGCGCACAATTCAAGATGTGGTGAATATAACACCCCATAACTTCAAGCCAAGTTCATAGAGCTCAAAGAGATTGAGAACGCTACTCATATCAACAAGGTGCACCTTTCTTTTATGGAACCCACCTAGAAGAACTCCAGAGTTAAGCATGATTGCTCTGGAGCAATCATATGATGGGTGACCAACTTGGAAGTCTCCCGATTCATGCACGAGTGAGGGCAAAGTGCGCGGTAAAAGACTTGTGTATGTATAGTGGGGCCATCATATCACCCGGAGAGCTGCCCATGAATAATTGCGCCAGCCCAAAGGGTGGGAGCTCGGCCCACAAGGGGTTGGGGCGTTACACTTTGTTTGCAAATACATGCAAGAGACTGTATGAATGAACCAAGATAAGAATTTTTTTACATCTCTACCATGCTTTTATTTTGTCATCTTTTTCAGGAATGAGAATAGAGCCATCAACAAAGTCAACTTTGTTTCTTATGAGTAATGACATGAGTAAATCTCTTAAACAAACGATAATTATTTTTGTTAACAATGGGAGTAATAACCCTGGACACAGAGTTCAAATAATAGCGAAGGTAAAAGGGACTTAGGGGATCTTCGTGCTCATGATCAGGAGCATCAATGGTGATGGAGGTAGTTTAAGTGGAGGTAGTCATTTATGAAGCTTAGTTGAAGCATAAAGTAGCAATGAAAGAGAGTTAAAGAGTTTGCAACAGAATAGTTTAATCTTCACAAATGTTAAATGCAGGACACAATTTTTTTACATAATAAATTACAAAATACGTCATTAACTGTAAATATCACAATGTTACCCCCAAAAACTTTTAAACAAGTTTAGACGAACTAATTTAAAAATTCAAACAAATAAATCGAAAAAACTTTGAAAAGAAAATACGAAGAAATTGAAGAATACGAAGATCGGAAATTAAAAAGAATAAAAAACCATACAAAAGCTCCGGTGATTGGAGATCGGTGCTCCAATCACCGGAGCATAGCTCCCAGATCGGAGCTTGCAGCTCCATGTCGGAGATGTACAAGCTCCGACTGGATCCTACTATGGTTCTGGTCAGATTCTAATGTGATTAGACTATAGTTCTAGTCAGATTATAATGTTACGGATCCATTTTTTGCTCGTTTTTGTATTTTTTTATTGTTTTATTATGTTTTTTTAATGTTCTTTTAATTAATTTTAATTTTTTTGTGTTAAGTAAAAGTGAGTAACAACTAACAAGTGTAAATATCAAATAATAATAATTTTTTTATTTGTCATTATCGATATAATATGATGACTAAATGATCGTGCAACATTGAATTTTGTTATTCTATGATTCCGTTGTTAATTATGTTTATATATCTTTGAATATTTAATAATTTGAGATTTTTTCCGACAAATGATACTTATTGGATATTTTTATTAATTGAAGGACCTTTTGTATTATTTAAAAATTATTTTGCGTCTAACAAGTCCCTTAATCTTTTATGAGTGAATATAGCATTAAGAACATAAATCAAGACTTGGGCCCTTCGTGCCATCTAAGAAAAGTAGATATGAAGTAATGGGAAAGAAAGACTTCCTTTTAATAATTTGAGGAATTGTATACAATAAACCCTATTAGGGTTTGTGCTTATAACTATTCATTGGAAAGAAAGTAAAAATGAGATAAATAACTCTATTGGACAAAATAGTCATCTATATGAAGAAAAAAAACCTAAGCTATTACAAGGAAATAACTTGATCTTCAAACTGAAATCAAATAATGGCGACCGATAAACTCGTATAAAATATTGTAGGTTGATCATTGATGACAATAGACATCGATCTAGTGTAGTCAATTTTCGTGTCCCCAACGGATTCTCATGCTCCAATGCATTATGCCTTAGTTCATTCATCAAGTTCGTCCACCATGCTTGTTTCTTTTTTTTAGAAGCGCAATGTCTTGTTTCTATTAGCTATTAGCTATCTTCATCTTTTAACCATTTTCCTGTAGCTTCAGCTTCTTCATTACATTGAGTCCCTCACCTTTCCTCCCTATATTTTCTTTTTATTTCCAATAAAAAAGATATTATTTTCACTAAAATAGTCCTTGCATCACTAGTATCTACAGTTTACTACTCCACGCACAATAATTGAATAAGTTTCTACAATTTCACTTAAAAACCACTACATAATAAAATACTAAGAGCAGATGAATCCAGGTGGATTCGAACCACCATCCTCCCAATGCACAAAATGCAGTTGAGCGCTCTTCCAGTTTGAGCTTATGGATCCACAACACATTGAATTTCAAACACTAATAAATCTAATGGATGATTCAGGAAAGAGTATCCATTGTTCTCAAATTCACTCCACATTGAAATTGAAATGAATTGGCAAAATATCTTAAGTGACCACTAATCATCCTTGATTAGATCTTAGAACATGTCGCCCATTCATATCTTCCCTGTTTCTTAGAAGAGCAATTTGGGACCGACCAATTAGTCATTAGATATGCAACCGATGTTTAACGAACTTATTCTTTAGTGTGAAAAGTGCTAATTATGGTGGTGAGTTTTACACGAGTCATTTGGAATCGGCAAATAAAAAAAACACCAACTCCATTCAATTTGAAACCCTAACATTTCACCTATAATTTTGGGTAAAAAGGATTAGATAGATAATTAGTAAGTGAATGGTGAAAAGCTTAATACATGACAAAATATTTAAATTGAAAAAAAGTAGATTGTTCTAATGAAAAGTTTATAATGAAATGGAGGGGGATCAAATATTTATTACTGTACTACTACCTTCGATAAACACTTCATAACCGAAAGCTTTTTGTATACTAGGAAAATTTGTTCATCATAATTTTACTAACTAATTTTTTATTTAGTAGAATTTTAATGGGCTAATGGAAATATCATTTCAATGCATGACGTTTTTAAACCCTATAGAAGAGAATTTAGAAATTGAAGAATCCTTTGAGAATATGAATCAACATACTGGGGTAACAGAATTCCAGTAGACAAGAATGTTCATCTTCACCAATAACTTCTCCGTTCCACCTTATGCCATAAAAATTTTGATGTTATCAAATTCAAGGAGAACAAACCACAAACAACACTACCAAAATCAAATAATCCCTATTAGGAAACTCAATTCATCACCGCTGGCAAAATTTACAGATAATCTGCGCACAATTCATTTCTTATTTCAGTTTCATGAAATCAAAGAATGGTTAGTACTACAGATAAATTTGGTCACACATCACAATTTAACTGCAGTTCTTTATAATAGAATCAAACATAAATCCAAAGAAAATTAAATTAAACAGCAGCTAAGCTATACATACCATATCAAGTTAGATGGTGTTACAGTTTCCCCACCAGCAAATAAAAGTAACATGACCTCCATATGCAATCCCAAAACATCTTCAGGAAAATGCTTTCCCATGCATCTTTGCCAGGAATATAAACAATAACCTAGGGGAGTCATTTCGTACAGTAATGATGTAGACATTTTTTTTCATACGCATGGCAAGAAAGCCTAAACTCAAGAATTTACCAACAATGCATGCCTCAAACCAAACCACTAAAGAGCTAATAAACACCTGGTGTGGAAAGGGTTTGTAATCAAAGCAGAGAGACGCACAAATGCAAATAATTGACGACAAACTCAACAACGAACAAACTATAGGTTGAAGAGGATGAATCTCTATAAAAGTGGAGGAAATGAGATTTTCTGAAAAGCTTTTGAACAGGAGACTAACACAAAATGCAAGGGTATGTGCAAAGAACGAATGTTTGTCACGAAGATGTGTAGTGGCAGAAATGGGATTTTCTAGGGTTGTTATGCATGGTGGGGGGT